>VSTD030002135.1:0-12165 GCA_008808055.3 Sporobolus alterniflorus
GGCGACGCCGACGAGGGCTGTCAGTGGGAGATCCAGACCGATGAGGGTTGGGTTCCCTACTGGGACTCACAGGTGTAGGTCGTCTGAGGAGGCACACACTCTTCTAGGGCGAAGAGCGTGTGCCTATCGTGAGAGACAAACGCTTCCGCAAAAACTCTGATTATCTTTTGAAGTATCTTTTAGGCTTCATCTTTTGTAAACTCTAATACATGTCACTTAATCTATAATAACTTTAACTTGAATTCCATATATGGTATTGTATGCTTATATGTGTGTGTTTGTGCATTCTCGCTTCGTCGAGAATCCCCCGATATGATCTTACGAGACAAACCCCTCATTTCTGAGGTAATTCTGTCATATGTTGGCCATGAACGAAATGCATAGGTACTCAGTGGTGTGGGACTCGCTCGAGGTGGGCGAGCGGCGTTAGGGGCAAAGCGGTGTCGAGGGAGATGTTGGGGGCAAGCGGCATCGAGGGCGCGACATCAGGGTTAGAGTGGCGGGGAACAGAAGAGATGGAAGAAAATGCGAGCCTGTGGATTCAGTAATTGTTTTTAGCGAGATCATTCCACATCTGACAGATATATTCCCTTCTAAGCCTAATTGCACCGCTGGTCACCTATGTGCATATGTAAATAACCGAATTCTACTTGCTAGTCGTAAGCTTATCGGGTTCTAGATTCATCATCTAGAAGCCCGATCCACTTTTTCGCTACGTTACGCCATGTTTCACCAGACTTATCCAACCCCATACCGGACATATTCGATCTTGGCCGGACATATCGGCTAAGAGGCCAGACAAGTCTGGCAATCTCCGGTCTAACTTGTTTAATTAAGTGAGTCTCATGTTTTACTGCCTATTCACCTCTCCTCTAGGCAATATTCACTCCTCTCGACCTAATCCCGAAATCCTAGTTGCGCGGGTGGTGTGAAAGTGCATCTAGGCCCTTGTGTGGCTTTTGGAGGATTGATGACCAACAATTAGATATCTAACCTTGTGTTGAGAGTTTTGTAGTGTACAACATCCAAAAAGTCAGTACGGATGTTGAAATAAATTTCTATATGAGCATTAATGATGAAAAAGAAAAAAGTCATGAAGATTACGTAGAATTGATGATTTTATATTTTATTTGAGTTCTAGGAGCTCCATACTATCAAGTGGATACATTGGGTGAGTTAGTGAAGTGCAAAACATCAAAAATCTATCCTACCATCAAAAACTTATGTCAGGTCAGACATATTCAGCCACGGAGCCGGATTCCAGAGACTCTGGTCGGACATGTCCGGCCCCCTGACCAGACATGTCCGGTCTCTCGGCCTTATCCCAGGTTAACCAAGCATATCTAGCTTCTATGCCGAATTCTAGAGGCATTTCCCGGACATATCCGGCTCCTAGCCTGAACATGTCTGACCTAACCCAATTCCTCAGCAACTAAGTCCTGGACCGAACATATATGGTCTCTGGTTCCCAAGCCAGTTTCCAGAGAGGTTGACCGGACATGTCTGGCCCCTACCCGGATATGTTCGGGTTTCTGACACCTCAATGGCTAGATTCCCTTAGGGGGCTATAAAAGGCTCTCCACGCCTCTCTAGTACGGTTGGTCACTCATTTCATATTGCAAACATTCTCTTAAGCTCCCAACCTCTCTCTTCCAAGCTTCATTCAAATACAAGCTACCTACGAGAGATTTGAGCCTCACTCTTGAGTGACCCATTCGATCTTCATCTCAAGCACTTCACCGATGATCTTCGTGTGTTCGTTACTCTTGGGGATTTGCTCACCTAGACGGACTAGGTTGTTCATGAGTCACCAAGGTTGTGTTTGATCTCAGAAAGTTTGTATTGTCCTCTCCTTTGTAGGGATTTGATAGTGGAAATCGAACTAGATCTTGATGATCATTCAGAGTGGATTAGGGTTGAAAGAGATCCGGCTCTTTGTGAGCTCCACAACGAAGACGTAGGCATCCTTTGTGGGTGGCTGGACTTCAAAAAGAAATTTTGTATCTTTGTGTCTCTCATATTGATTTACTTCATGTTCTTGTTTAAGATTTGTTCTTGTTTAGAGTTTGACCTAACCCTATATTTGAATTCTAGAGTTTATGTTGCTTCTAGTTGTTCCTGTCATTTCTCTAAACTCCATATTGTCTAGCTTGCTAATAGTAAGCATATCGGGAGCTAGACGCATCGTCTTGCCTCCCGATCTACTTTTCTGCTACGCAAAGTTTCTGATGATTGGACATATCCGGTCTAGCCCGAACATATCCGACCTGAGGCCGGACATATCCGACCCTGCAGTTTTAACTGTTTAAATTAAATGAGTTTCAGGTTTGATTGCCTATTCACCCCCCTCTAGGCAACTTTCATGCTGCTAGCACACCCACGCGCCACGTTCTATCCCCATACATGTGGACTTCGTGGAGGCACCGCTGCGATTGCTGCTGTGTTGATCACTTGTGACGATGTGGAGGTTGCTACTGGGATGACCACGTGGAGGAGATGATTGTGATCGGCTACTTACTCTACACCGACACGTGACTATGTTGGATCGCTGCTCTAACTCTTCTTCTGTTGCACTGCGCGTCTAGTGGTAACGATCCATAGTCTCCTACTCGCAAGTTTTCTTGTGACACCATAGAAGTAGTGTTAGTGTAACCTACCCATACTCCAACAATATAGATAGCCTTAAACTGAAAATATAATGTTCCATTCCTTTTTTGGCTCCTCAATGTGGATAGCCGATCCCTCCGCTCCTTTGAACCAAACACCTTTAAGGCTAATTCCAATAGCGGTCAATGCCGACCGCGCCCGATCAGTATCTACCGTAGAGGCTGATGTGGCAACCTAGACGACCTGAAGTGGTACCAACCACTTCTAGACGATCGATACGGATCATGGGCGGTCGGTACCACCTGCCATGTTAGCTTTTCTTTTTCTTTCTTTTATTTTCTCTCATTCTAAAATTCATAAAAAGCATATAAAAATCTAAAAAATATCATAAATTGTAGTTGACAAATATGATTTTGTTACACCAATTTGAGTAACTTTTAAATTGTTTGGACTCAAAATTGAAAAAAATTGTGTGATAATGACATAGAGCTGATGTGGTTTGGGGTTAAATGCTATAGGTTGCTACTAAAGCTCTGTAGTTGAGAGGGAAAGGAAAAATTAACTTGACGTAGTCAAGATAGAGAAGGTGACTTACCATATTGGAAACAGCCTAAGAGTGAAATGTCTTGCCTCCCTCTGCTCCGCAGTCTTGATGAACAATGGGTGCTCGGAGCAATTATTAGAGATCCCGTTCTGTAATAATAGTAGTACTGGGATTTCTCAGCATCATTACTTATGAAGAGTTTGACAAGGAACTAAATTATGCCTCTCCATTGTACTGTACCAGATTATTTTGAATAAGTGGGCACGGGATGTACGCTCCTCGTTTTCAACTCTTTCTGTGGATTGAAGGAATGACAAAGGAATTTTGAAGGATAAGAATTATAAAGGATTTTTTTCTACATGCTCATTTGGCTCATAGAAAAACAAGAGGATAGTTTTCATAGGAATGAGTTCCTTTCCTCAATTTTATAAGAAACGAAGCAAGATGTCAACCTCATTTTTGGAAATGAAGCAACAGAAAATGAAGCAAGAGGTTCCTTTGTTTTTCCTATGATGCTACTAAAGGCTTTCTCATCTCAATTCCTTTGTTTTCAATTCTCATAGGATTGCAAAAACATACCATCTCAATTCTTATATTTTTTCTATTCCTGTATTTTTCTTATCTGCGTTCTAAAGGAGGCCTAAAGCTGAAGACTAGCTCCAATCCATTGCCGTCAAATGCATGATACCGAAAGATGGCCCGTTTAATCCAAGGATTAGAATGCATCAATGCTGTGCATAATGGTCCATCTTCCGGCCGGTTAGGTTAGCCCAATTGTAGGTTAGACTGACGCTAATTAGCTCTCTGAACCACACATGTATGACATATCATTAACAACAGTAAAATTAAGTTCCTGTCCCTGATAACATAGAATATTTGTCACTCTGTTATTAAATTATTGTTACGGTAATTTTTTTAAATTATATTTGACTACTTGTCTTATTTAAAATATCAATTTAAATATACAAAACTATAAATCATGATTTAATTTTCTTTAGTGATGAAATAAATCATAAAAATATAAGATAGTTTTTATTTTTATAAGATAATGGTTAAATATAAATAAAAAATTAATAACAATAATAATTTTAAAATGATAATATTTTAAAAATGGAGGGAGTAAAAAACTCTGACAGTGCTCCATCGGTCAGAGTGGTCTGGTACTGTTAACAAATCTTATGAATCAAATCAACATCTTGACAAAATCCAAGCGTACAACAGCAAAAAGGCCGGCTGGTCCAGGCCCACCATCCCCTCCTCCAACCTCCCCCGCGCTCCAACGCAACACATCCGCACTACCTCCTCCGCTTCCTACGCGCAAGCTCCCCCGCGCTCTCGCACTCCACGCCGCACTCCTGCCGCCTTCTCCTCAAACCCTTCGCCGCACGCACCCAGTAGTCCCCATATGGGCAATTGCTCCCCGTCCCCGCGCCGGCGCCGCCCGACGGAGCCGGCCTCGCCGACGCTCAACCGCACAGCCTCGGCGCCCACCGCGGCCGCCGCCGGCGGCACCCCCGTGTCTCCCTTCGCGCTCGCCAGATCCCCCTCCATGTCCGACGCCACCGTCAACGCCGAGGACGGGAACGTCGTGCGCGTCTACGGCTCCGACGGCTGCCCCGTCGCGTGGCGTCTCCGCGTTTCGCTCCTCTATAAGGCCGCAGCGCCCCTGCATTTCACGCCCTCCGAGGCGGCCCCGCTCGGCCGCCCCGTGCTCCGCCTCTCCGCCGCGGACCCGGAGTTGACGGGCTCGATCGAGGAACTGCTGCGCCAGGTGGACGACCGCTTCGAGGGCAAGCCGCGCGTCGCACCGCCCGAGAGGCCGCGCCCCACGTCGACGTCGGCCGCGGAGGAGGTCGCCGAGCTGGTGCGGCTGCAGCACCGCAGCGCTGAGCGGCACCTCGAGGGGGTGGCCGCGAAGGTGGCGGAGATGGCGACGAAAGGGAAGAAGATGGGCAAGGGGAGGAACTTTGTGGAGGGCGCCGAGGTCAGGAGGCTCGGCAAGTGGTACGGGGACGCCATGGAGGTGATGCTCGAGCACGCCAGGATGGAGGAGATTCTGATCTTCCCTGATCTCCAGAGGGCGGCGCATCCAGGTTGATTCGAGTTTTATCGCATTCATTTGTGCTGCATCGCGCCAGTCTTAATTTTCATCATATATTCTGGAGTGTTAGGGCATTTGAACGTATATATTTCAATATTTTAATTAGTTCGATTAGATTTGCGTCTAAGCATTGCTTTTTATTTCTGCTGCATCCTGCATTGGTATTTCTTCAGGATTTATGGGGAGGGTTTAACGTTTACCTGATTTGGCCACTTAAAGCCGCGCACAAATGGTGTATCTGCTATTCGACCATTTCATCATTATCTCCACTTTTAGTTTTCATTCATTTTCCACTTCTATTTTAGGTGCATTGGTTATGTCACTTGGTCTGTCCTTCCCCAACTAATAACTGTGCGCTGGCGCCTCACAATTTTTTTTAGCTTGGAAAAATCTGTGCTGCTAGTGATTTTTTACTTGTTTTGGTGCAGTCTTACTGAATCGGAGAATCTATTGTGAATTTGTGACTGGTAGAAGTGATAAGGACGAGGTATTATTTTTTTAATGTCAGTAGTACTTTGATTTAAAGGGCCTCTGTATTCTAGTCCCGTTCTAGCTGTACAGTTCTCGCTTTGTTCTGATTCGTAAAACGCGTTAACAAAAGATTTAGTGTCATGTCCTTGAGTAAACTACTGCTGACCATTTGGCAGCTTCGAAAGTGAAGAAAAAACAAAACGGGATGTTGCGAGAACGCCCGAAACAGGAATCATACCACCAGACCCAATTCCCATCTTGTCATCTTCGATCCAAGAGCTTAGTTGCGGATTTGTTTGACAACAAAGTGGCTTCCTGACCTGATTGACTTGTAACAAAATTTGATGCTTAAGTATTCCGTGGCAGGGGTGTGCGATAAGGTTAATGAGCAGCACGGGAGGCACCTGCCAATGATGAATGGAATCAAGGAGGATATAAAAACGCTGCTGACGTTGGAATTAGGCAGCCCCCTCTTCCATGAAGTGCTGGTCAACCTCTCAGTTCGCTTGAAACGGTTGCAGGTACAAGCTCTGCACATTTTGATTCCAGTTAATTGCATTAAGTTGTTCTTGAGGTCGAGCTAATTTTATCTCTGCATTGCTTATGAAATGGTGCAAGATTGCTTAGCACATGTAGTTGCACTAGACTTTCTGATAGTGGTAGCTACTATTCTGTTTTGAATGTCAGTCATGTGTGAAACAATAGCCATTACCCCATTGGGCAAAACAATATCCTAGTTGCCTTCATAAGTGTTCCATATGGCACCCGTCAAGTGCTGGGGGCTCTTGCGATGCAAACTTCACCTTTCGTAACTTGCAAGGCTTCTCTACCTGGTGTGGATGTTATGCTGTCCTAATCCGTAGTAAAAAAACTTCCCATGAGAGATTCTCAGGAATGGAGTAACCAAAAGTGAAATAGACTAGAAGAATGCCGAGGGACCATTCACCAAGTTTCCCTGAGGATAAAATTGATTCCTTTCGTCCTCCTGTGAAAAGTTGGTTATGTTGCACTTCTGTACACTCGCACTTTTCAGGGAAATGGAAGATCATGTAGGTCCTGGATAAGGACCACTTCCTACCTATTTTGGCTATCGAACATGCTTGGTCTGTAATATTAGATCTGGATTCACTACCATGGTTATTGCACACAGCTCCTCGACTGTATCCGAAATTTAGTATATGGTGGGAAAGGAAGTCTCCTGAAGGCTGGATCAGCTTGTTTTGTTCTGTAAAACACGTATTATTTCAATGATAAAGGTCAATGAAAATTCAGTAATATTTGATGGGTATTCACAACCATGGCTTTGTATTCAACTTTTCTTTTGGGTGACTAGTGAAAGTTGAGGGGGAGAAAGTAGGGTGCAGCGTGGCCCAAGTAATCACGATCTTGCTCTTTATGCTCAGTATAGCTGGCCCTATTCCACATGCTCCTTCCAAGCTGTTGACAGATGTTTGACATAGGTCTGGGTACTATTACCATCGCAAGTGGTGCAATCATCATGAGCATCACTTTCATTCTATGGATGCATCACCACAACAGTATGGAATCCTTGTTGGTTGTTTCATTCTTTTTATTTGGTTGCTGGAGTCACTCTGGATGGGCTTTGTTGGTTTTGAGCTGGCTGTTGGTAGCATTGGTTGACAATTATCAGGAAAAATTATATACCATTTGTGATCGGAAACAGCTAAAAGACCATAGCAACCATTGAAATATTATACTTCCTAAGTTGCTAAATTGATGTCGTTAAATCAAGAAATCTAGTGTAAAATTGTACTAAATTACTTGTACTAAGGACATCAATTTCAGGATGGAGGGAGCACACCGTTGTGTATACTTTATATGGATAATAATAAACTTGTATGTAGAATGTCTTAACTGTTCAGATGTATATATCTAAATTGGTATTTGGTAATCAGATAATTACCAAAATTTAGTTAACAATACAAAGTACCTGGCTGAGGGTTTATAGTTAAATAATGTTGTAAAGCATGTATAGACTGGTCATCGAATGGTGCTCCCTTTAAGACGTTCCAAATCCCAGGCAGTGATTTCATAAGTTATTATTTCTTCAAGTTTGGTAGTATATCTGAAGTCTATGAAACGTTGGCAGGATCACACAAAAGAACACTTCAAGGAAGAAGAAAACGCATTGCTCCCCCGGCTAGAAGAAGTCCGAAGGATGCAGCGGGAGGAGGGGAAGGTTTCCGACAAGGCTAATTCTGCATGGGCTTCCGAGGCGATCGGTACAATGGAGGTGACACACTCAAAGCTTTTCCCCTTCTTCATGACTGGTCTCCTTCCCCAGGAGGCTGTGCAATACTTACACCTAGTGTGCCGATGTACCAAAAACACACGACATCTGGTCTCCATGCTCCGGTCTCTCGCAGAGCGCCTGGAAGATGCAAACCCGTCAATTATACACAACAACCCCACCAAACTGTATGAGCATCTACTTGTGAGATCCCCATAATCTTAAAGCCCCATCTGTGCAGCTACTCGGTATGTGCCACTTGAATTGTGAATGCTAACCTCTTCTTGTCTGGAGTGCAGCTATGTATCTGGGTTTATTGAGCGATTGTCAGTGTGTATATGCCATGGTGTTATTCCAGCATGTGTAGAAAAATGAGAAGCGGTTGGAATGGCAATGATTGTTTCTGACAATTAGTAGATGTGGTTTCTGGTTGTCATTGGCTGATTCAGAATGAAGCATCTAATTTCACGTGTTCAGATCCGATCCATTTATGATCTACTCGATTCATAGATCTGCCAGACTCTTATGTTCCACTGAAGTAATTCCTTCTATCGTATGTTAGAAATAGTAAAACTTCTATTTCGGCAAGCCATGAGATACTGACGGCAGCAATTATAAAGTTATGCCGAAACAACGAGCCTACAAAAATCATGCCCAATCCAACGAACGATGACATTAATCTACTAAGATGACACTACTTGATGTTTCTCGCTACAGAGATATCACAAGTGGCCAAAACCTTGCAAATAATTCAAACACCTACTGATCAATAAACTCAGAGCAGCATCACGGTCACCGCGCTGGCGATGCACACGAATCCGAACGGCCACGCCAGAGATGCAGCCGTGGTGGCGCTGCTACTTTCACCAAAATTCACCATCCACGGGTCGTCCGCCGTCTGAGTCGGCGTGCTCGTGCCATCGACGGATGTCGTTGGCTCCGGAGATGCCGAGGTCGGGCACGCCAAGTGTGATGCCCCCGGAGCATCATCGGCTGCTTAGCTCATTGCCACTGCAAGAACGGGAGCCACGAGGGAAAGGAATACGAAGAACCTCGTGCACGGAGACATGAGAACATTTTATTGACCATTATGATGCCTGTTCACTGTTCAGATTTCAGTACATTTACACACTGCAGATGGAACGGATGAATGTTGAGCATCAACGGGACAACGAATGCATTACAGTCGCATTTACAGACACAGAAAATCTGCTAAGCGCAATCTTCAAAAATTTCATCACTTGTGCGGCTCCCTTCGAGTAAAATCCGCGTCACCTTGTCCAAGACCTCCTGGACCTGCTTCCTGGAGTGGAGAGGAGCAGGGTACATGCACGCACACTCCAGCCTGCCGTCCCTGATGGTGTCGAACATGCTGATCGACGGGCCGATGCCGTGCACGGTGGCGCAGCAGACGCAGTCCTCCACGCCAGCCTGGCTCTGCAGGTTGCCCATGTCGCTGACCACGGGCTCCTCGAACACGGAGACGAGCGCTGTCCGGAGCGCGGCGGAGAGCGTCAGCTGGGGGTTCTCGATGGCCCGGCACATGAGGAAGTTGAGGTCGCTGATGTCGGTGAGGTGCTTCTTGTTGTTCTTGGCGCTGGTGTACGAGTCGTGGCACCTCTTGGACAGCTCCCAGAGCCCTTCCTCTCCGTGCACTGAGTGCGTGTTGGTGATGGCGGAATAGAAGAATCCTATAATGCGCACGCATACAATTTTTATCAGGAATTTTGAATGCACTGGCATTACTGCTGCAATGGATGCTGCTGTTATCGGAGACTCACCGACGTTGTGATCGTCCAAGGCCGGATCAAGAAACTTGCGGCAATTGATAAGGGTCACGATGGAGTACGTCTCCTGCTGACCGCTCTCCAGCTGCTTCGACTGCTGTGCGGCCAGCATCGTTGCCGCAGCCATGGCGGAACAGAGCCTCACCCCGTTTTCCCTGCACGCCTACACGACAATGAGCTACAAATCATTGATCTGATGTACATGCCATATGCCAATGCAATACCACTGGATTACTGCTACTGCGGTCTGAACTCTGAACAAACAAGCAGTTGGAACTCACGTCGAGCAGCCTCGCCGTCTCGCCGCGGCCGAGCCCGAGCCGCAGCATCTGCGTGGACCTCTCGGTGCCGGTCTCCACGAACGGCAGCGTGGACGTGCGCAGCCCGTTGATGGAGTAGCCCACCATGTCCATCCCGCGCGCCCAGAACGGCTTCCACGTGTCCTGCTGCGGTATCCTCTCCTCCAGCCCGGCCTCCGCCGCCGCCGCCTCGGGTTCGCGCTCCCCGTCCTCCTCCGCACCGCTCAGCAGCGCCACGAGCTCCCTCGCCAGCGCGGCGGTCGCCGAACGATCGCACGCCACGGTGTGGATCCGGACGAACAGCGCCGCGCCGCCCGGCGGCGGCAGCTCGTAGAGCGTGGCGAAGAGCACGGGGGCGTCGGAGTCGGAGGGCGACGACTCAGACTCGGCCCACAGGTTGCGGTTCAGCTCGTGCTCGAGGAGGGCGTCGAAGTCCGGCGCAGACACCGGCGCGGGGAGCGGCGCGAGGGGGAGCAACGGCGGCGGAGGCGGCGCCGGGGTGGGGAAGGCGAGCGTCGGGCCGGAAGGGGAGGGCCGGAGCCTAGCGCGGAGGGCCGGGTGCGCGCTCTGCAGCGACCGCAGCGCGCCCTGGACGGCGGTCACCGCCGCGGCGCCGCCGGGGGCGAGGCGGAGCGCGAGCAGCGTCGTGCCGGTGCCGCCCGGCACGGCACGGCACCAGCTGTACTCCGTGCCGCCCGGCGAGCGGGTGCGCCACTCGGCCGCGTCCGCGCCGCCGCTCGCAGGATCCATGCGGGAGGAAGGGAAGGAAGTAGGAACCCGGACGCCGCGCAAGGCTGCTGCGGCGCTCGGCGCGGTCGTGAGAAAAACAGGTTTGGATCGGATCGGAGAGATGGATGATGCTTTCGGCTTCGACCGGTGGCTGTGGACTGATCTGGCGGAGTGGTGGCTCTTGTCGCTTTGCTCGTCGTCGCTCGGCAGTCGCTACCAACTCGTTCCGTACCCGCCTCTGCTGATGGCGAGCCGACGAGACGCCCTCGATGCTAATGTATTAGAAAATGGCGCGAAATTTGCAGCCCCGGACGGTAAAAACGAGCTATCCTCTTCTGGAGCTTTGATGCGGAGAGGGATCCGGACGACACAAACACGATGCTCCGATCGTCTTTGGCGTTTTGCTCTGATTCATACTCCGATTGTGAAGCCTGACCAGACCCCGCAAGCATAAGCTTCGTTCCATATAATGGCAAACATCAGAAGGAAAAAGAATTTCATACATGCTTTAGAAAGTAAAACAGGCCTAGAAATCAGTCAGGCTGACAAGCAAGACATAATATATCATCACTTCCTTAAACATACTGGAACTTATCTTCCTAAACAATGCTTGCTGAACTACTCTTAGCTTGGATGTCACCTAGATCTACCCTTCACAGAAGAGGAAGTTACGACTGTTATTAAGGGAGCCCCAAAAGACAGCCTCATGGCTAGATGGGTTTATTGGGGCATTCTTTGCTAGCTGTTGAGATATAATAAAGGAAGATGTCATGCAAGCTGCAACAATTTTACCTCATGAACCAGTAAGATCTGCATCTCCTAAATCAGGCCTATGTGATTCTAATCCCAAAGAAAAATGACCCTCTCAAAATCTCTAACTACAGACCTATAAGCCTAATTCATATTTTTGCTAAAATTATCTCAAAGCTATTGGCTAATAGGCTGGCACCTGAGCTTGAGAATTTGATTTCCATCAATCAAACTGATTTTGTCAAAAAGAGGTGTATACATGATAATTTCATGTATATGCAACAGGTGGTCAAGGATCTGCACAAAAAGAAATTTCCTTCCCTCTTCATCAAGTTGGATATTTCCAAGGTTTTTGATTCTGTGAATTGGCACTACTTGATATCCATTATGCAATTTCTGGGGTTTGGGCTAAGATGGAAAAGTTGGATCTCCTCCCTTTGGTGCACTGCATCTAATCCTCCTGTTACTTAGTCAATGGGGAGCATGAGGTTAGAGTTCATTGCCGAGGGGTAAGACAGGGAGACCCCCTATCTCCTATATTTTTCTTGATGACCATTTAACCCTTGCACATGTTTTTCAAACTGGCTCATGATAGGGGGCTATTAGAGAAAGTAAGCTCAGATCGG
>VSTD030002136.1:0-12165 GCA_008808055.3 Sporobolus alterniflorus
ATGGCTAATCAATACTACTAACCATAAAAACTCAATCCTAATGTATGAAGCCTTAGGTAACCAATTAATGCATGCGGCTAGTGTATACTAGAGAGAAAAGACATATTTGAATAAAATGGTCAGGGGTCACTTGCCTTGCTTCCCACGTGCTGCTGCTCAGGGTCTTCTCCCCGTTGTGTTTAATCTTTTTGAACAGTGAAATGTCTAATCAGCAACGATTAGAAATAAGCAATACAAGGAATAAATAAAATAGTACAATAAACAGACAAGTAGTACTAAAATATTATACTCAGCGCTACTAATGTGTGAGCGTAAGAATCACCTAAATCGGAGCTACGGTTAAGAAGTTATAAAGGTTTTAAGTTAATAGATTAAAAAGGAAATAAAATAAATTGAAATAAATACAAAAATGACATATTTCTAAATATAAAAACTTATACAGGGACCTAAATGTAAATTTTTAGGGACTAAAATATAATTTTGAAAAAGTTCTGGGGTGTTTTGGTAAAATTACCAGACGTTAGTGAATTTTCAAAATTATTGAATTATTTTTCAAAAACTCGTGCAATTGGTCCACGGCCTGTAGACGAGATCCACGGTGGCCTGTCCAAGGGTCCATAGACCTTCATTAAATGATAGCCGTCGGTTCTTGGATCAGTGGCTCAGATCAGATTGGCGAAGGGGTATCTCTCCTCTCTAATCAATGTCGTTGACTACACGATGAACAGAGCAAGACGGCTCCGACCAGCGGTGGCGCAACAGAAGAAAGCAGCGGCGGTCGGGTTGGCACAGCAGCTCACCAAAGCGCGGCGGCCAGGGTGCTCTAGTGCACCAAACATGATTGGGAAAGAGGCAAAATGGAGAGGGGATCACGGGGCTGCTCACCTATGACATCAAACGGCTCAGCGGGCAGTGGTGGTGGCTCACGGCGGTGGGTCGGCTCCTCCAGGCTCGAGTGACAACGGTGGCTCGCTATGGTTGACCTCCGGCTCCAAGAGGATGACGGGGAGCTTTGCAACTGGGTCCTCGACCTTCTCTAGCCTCCAATTGCGGTGAGCGGCGGCAGATTAATGTGCAAAAAGAGGAACTCTTGGCGGCTAGGGTTTGGTCTTTGTGAATGAAATCCGGGCAATACAGTCGCCTATAAATAGGGTTTTGGCCTTATCTCAAAGATGATTTGATCACGAAGATATTTTGATCTTCAATTAGACTCAGAATACAATTCAGTTAGGATTAATCGAAAAGGGGGAAGAATTCCTAGCGTAGTATGAGTTCGGAACGAACTCGCCCAGGTTGCTGACCCCGGTCAGCGACGCCAATTCGATCATGCCCCATTGGGTTGACTAGTGGCTCACTGGGTCGCTGGCTGGGCCACGCAACGGAAGGAGTAAGGGGAGGCCGACTGTGCTAGTTTCTGGGGATTGGCGGGTTTTGGCCCATGGCCATAGAGAGGAATAGAAAACACTTTTTATTTCCAAACCTTTTATAATTTGTAAACCTATTCGAATTCAAATCAAATTCAAATGATGAACCACTTCTATTCGCAAAATAAAATATAATAGCATATATCAGTACAAAAGAAAATATGCAGCAGCATAAATGCGATAAACAATAATTATTTATTTAAATAAATAATTTCTAAAGTTTTACTCCTTTATGAAAATCAGGGCGTTACAAACCTACCCCCTTAAAATGAATCTCGCCCCTGAGGTTTGGAAGGATCGGAAAAGAAACTTGGAAATTCGGCCTTCAACTCTTCTTCTCTTTCCCATGTAGCTTCTTTTTCGATATGATGGCTCCATTGCACCTTGCACATCTTGATCCTCTTGTTTTGAGTAACTCGCTCAGATGTTTCTAAAATCTTGACAGTATACTCTTGATATGAAAGATCTTCTTTAGCATCCAAGTGTTCCATGGGAATTTGCTCTTCAGGCACCCGTAGACATTTTTTCAGTTGAGAGACATGGAACACATCATGCACATCAGACAACTATGGCAGCAACTCCAATTGGTAAGCTACTTCACCTCTTTTCTCCAAAATTTTGAATGACACAATGAACCTCGGTGCGAGCTTGCCTCATACCTTGAAACAACCTAGACCTCTTATAGGTGACACCTTTAGGTATACAAAATATCCAACTTCAAAGCTCAACTCTCTTCTTCTATGATCAGTGTATCTCTTCTGCCTAGATTGGGTGACTCATAGGTTCTCCCTAACCATACGAACTTGCTTCTCGGCTTCTTGCAAAATGTTGGGTCCAAAAACCTTCCGTTCTCCAATCTCACTCCAAAATAACGGAGTTCGACATCTACGACCATACAACATCATACCGTGTCATCTTCAAACTCTCTTCATAACTATTGTTATAGGAAAACTCGGTGTACGGTAGACTCTTATTCCCACTCCTTCTATACTGCTTGGTCATCTTCTGTAAAACTAGGTGACTTCTCTTCCTTGATGTTATGCTCTATTTTCCTAGATCTTCTTGTCTTCTACTTGACCTTTCCGTATAACCTTGAGTAGAGTAGAATTTACTTCCATCTCCTTGACTTCCCTATTAGTAACAATCTTAAGATTAAGCTTGTCAAACTTTTCGCACAACTCGAACAACATACTCTCTACTTCCAGTTGACTCATATGAGACCTTCGACTCCAAGCATCAGCTACCACGTTTACTTTCCTAGGGTGGTAGTTGATTCCAAGATCATAATCCTTGATGAGCTCCAACTTTTTTTGTTGCCTAAGGCTAAAGTCCGGCTTCATGAAGATGCACATCAAACTCTTATAATCCGTGTAGGATTCACATCTCTTTCCCATAAGATAGTGCCTCCAAAATGGTTAACAACAAATCGTAAGCAGGACTGTGCTCCTAATGCTTCCTTAACTACCATGAAAATATTGTATAAGCACACATCCTAATCCATGGTCGGATGCATCACAGTAGTTCGAGAGTGGTTTCTCTATGTTAGACATCACTAACGCTGGGACAGTAGTTAGTCATTTCTTCAACTCTTGAAAACTAGCTTCACAGGCTGCCACCTACTTGAACTTCTTATCCTTCCCAAGCATTTCGGTCGTGGGCTTGGTGATCTTCGAGAACCTTTTGACTAATCTCCTACAATACCCTACTAATCTGAGTAAACTATGAATATCAGCGACACTAGCAGGTGTATTCCAACTTAGCACATCTCATATCTTGCTTACATCCACAGATATGCCTTCTTCTGAAATGACGTGACTTAAGAAAGACTCTTGCTTCATCCAAAACATGCACTTGCTTAACATGGTGTATTTTCTATGGTCTCGAAGCTTCTACAGCACTAAAGGGAGATGTTCTTCGTGTTCTTCTTCATCCTTGGAGTAGACCAATACATCATTGATGAACACCATGATAAACTTATCCAAATACTCCATACCGTACACTCGTACAGACCATTCCTCAAAATGAAGGCAGCCTTCAGAAGGTCACATTCTTGTATGTTCAGCTAATCCTATCCCAATCGAAGATCGATCTTAGAGAACACACATGCACCACAGAGTTGATCAAATAGATCATCAATCCTAGGTAGATGGTACTTGTTCTCGACTGTAACCTCATTTAGAGAATGATAATACATGCATGCCTATTGAGTACCATCCTTCTTCAGAACGAAAATCATAGGGGCTCATCATGGAGGTGAACTAGGGTGAATGTTACATTTCTCTATCAATTTGCTAATCTGATCCTTTAGTTCATCTATTTGCTTAGCAGCCATCCTATAGGGCGTCTTATACATCAGAGCAGTTCCAAACACTACTCAATCAGAAACTTGATGTCTCAATCAGGTGGCACAACTGACAATTCCTCGGGTAGGACATCGGAAAACTCAGTAACCATTGGCACCTTAGGTCTTTGACTAGCATCTAGTTGATTCAGGTTCACACAGTTGGTAGCTCCTTTAGTTGTGGATCTTGATGCATGCAAGTTCATGTGGAGAGCGTCATGTGCGGGTGTGTGCACAGACATCATCTGTAGGGTAAGTTGCTGCCCTTGTATCATTAAGAGTTCGCTTCCGCTATCCTCATTAATTCTACGGCAAAACTCTGATGTATCAGACATGAAACTTAATTTATAATAATTTAACTTACAGAGTATTTTATTTTGCTTGTATGTATGTACTCGTATATTCTTGCTTTGATAAGAATTCCCTGACATGAACCTGACAACTAATCTGCTTCATTTCTAAGGTGGTGGTGCGTAGGACTGGCCACGTCCTGTGGACGGGCACAAGTATAGGATGCCACTAAGGCTTGATTAGCAGTCTGAGTCTTTTAAATTCTGCAATCAAAGAATGAAAATGTCGCACTGTTTTAGTGGCAGAAGAACTGCCATCTCTCTGAGTTCTCTGTTCCAGCTCAGCCTGTGATTTCTTCTCACTGCCGGCGCTTTGTTGTGGCTGAGAACCAACATGCACTAAGATCAGACACAACCAGGCTTAGAGGATATTGTTAAGAAATTAATCCTTGTATGTCCCAATCTGTGATTACTTTCTTTATTAGGGGGGTGATTACCTTTGTATTAGTTGAGGTATTATTTTCCTTTGTTAGGTAGCGTAAATTAGTTATGTGATATTTGTTTTCTGTAATAGGTCTATATAAATAAATGAATACAACCAGAAACCATTGTCAAAGTGTTGCAGCACCAAACGAGATCATGTGTATTATGTTTGTGTGAGTTTTGTGTTCCTGACCCTGAGATTCTAACAGAAGCCGGCACGAGTGAGGGAGGTGACAGGAGTGATGGAGTGGCCAGCGATCTCAGATCAAAACTGGCGGCTTCAAACCAGACCGGATTCACCAGACAGGTCTGTGTGCAACAAGGATCTTTATGGCCCAGACCAAGTGTTCTCTTGATCACCTTTGGTCGTTGTTTCGGTTTTAATTCCTTGTAGCTGACGCTGGTACTGTTTGATTGCCTATGTGAGAAATGCTGGGATCGATACATGCATGTGCAGTTAGACGTGAATAGTGCTTCCCCTTCTCTCTTCCGTCTGTCTTCTTGCTTCCAACTTTGAATGGGAGTCTTTTAGTAAAGAAAAACAAAGACAAGACAAGAAAAGAAACTTATACTTGAAAGAAGTGTTCTTCGTTATGTCATTATGTGTGTTCATTTGAATGGGAGCCTGACACTCTGTATTAATGTCGCATTCTGGCTGTGAAACCGCAGATTTCCTGCCTTTCTGTATCTGTATCTGGAACATGCATTGTGACCTAATTACCGCTTTCCTTTTTACCAGCCCATCCTTCTCTAAAAGGTTAACCATGGAGTGTGCCAACCCCCCTCCGACTCAAAATCTTCATCTGTTAATATAGGCACAGTATTTTTCTCTGAGTATGGCTGGCAGAGACACTAGTGTACCTTTTGTCTCTGTTGGCAAGAGTGATTTTGCATTGTACTATATTTCATCTGCTCTAGACATTTCATTACATGTAATAAAGAACTATTTGGTGTTAATAATATTCCTAATTAACACAACTTAATTCCTGATCTCATTATCAAACAGAATTACTTGATCACAGCTCCACCTTTCAATATTTTTTCTGTGAATAATTTTCCCAACGACATTTCAAACATTAGAGCTTGAAACTATTATCTTTACATCTAGTTGGTAATCCCGCGTGTGATATTACGGGATATAAAAATAGGGACTAAATTGTAAAAGAACAAAAGTTTTGAGGGTCTTTTGTAACTATAGAAAAGCTAGAGGGCCTTTGTGTAAAAAAGTAAGGATAAAAATATAATTTAGAAAAAGCATAGGGGTTAAAATGTAAAGATGAGGGGGTTGATTCTTAATTTAATTAAAACTCATGGGCTTTGAAGTAAATCTTCCTATTGGGTCTCAGTTGCACAAATTGAGTGTTTTTGTCGCATTAGGTGCTAATGTGACATATCTGCAAAAGAATTGTCATAAATGAGTTGAAGTGGGTTATACTTATATAAGTATAGAGAATGTGTATTTGGTGCGAAATAATCAATGGCATATGCAGTGCAGCCTTTCTGATCCAAGAGAAATTATATTTTCATCTTGCCAAATCCTGTTTCAACCCAAAAAAATGGTCTCGGCTGATTTAGCAATCCTCTATGATGATTACTTTCGTACTAAATGGTCATTTTGACCGAGTAGTTGGTTTGGTGGTACTTGGGAAACCTGTCAATGTAACTCTGTTTGACTCCTTAATTGTCTTTTCTTAACAGACACAGCTTCTTCTGTGAGGTCTAACACGTGTTCCTTCCTTTTGACCCTGCAGACTGCAAAGACAAAAGTCATTAACAGTTGCCTGAATCCAATCTGGAACGAAGAAATGAGATTCACCATGAAACAACCAGCAGCAGTCATGGAATTTGTGAGTTTTATTGTATTTCTCATGCAGAACTCACTGCTAATGTCAAAAAATTGTGTTCAGAACTCCTTTCATGACGTAACCTTTGCCTGAAGAAATTCATTATATTTGTGACCCAGAACAGTGGTTATAGAAATTGTGCGTATTGTACTCATCAGTATTGGTCTACTCGATACTATTTGTGACCCAGAACAGTGGTCAGTAGAGAAGATGCATTACTACTCGCGTCCCAGAGATTAATCTGTCCCTGACTATAGACTTAGACAACATTTATTAGCAAACAGAAAGGTGCAGCAAAGATAATCAGACAGTAGGGGTTTATTTATTCAATTTTTTGCTACATCTTTGTTATATTTGCTTTCAATTCATCCTACTTCCGGTAAAATTCTCAGTGCTTTCGTCCTACTTCCACTAACCAAGAACTCTTGGACAGTTGAGATTCTTTTCGGGTCCGCATTGATTCTATTGATGTTGATAGAACATTTGTATGCCGAACATCATTTTCAAAACTAATTAATGCAGTTAAGCTCCGAGTCTCATCAACTCTAACTATATAGATAAGACTCACTAAGGGTTATTTAAACTAATTTTCTTCTCATGTAAGATATCTACCTCAATATTCAATCAGGTCATGTCACTTCAGTATCCGTCTAACATTATCTTCCACATCATTTTACAAAATAACAAAGTTTTAAAATGATTTATCGCACTCATATGATATCTATTTAAAATTTCATTTTCACTGTTGTGTTCTACGCGATGAGACGAACAAAACTATCGCACTTGCATATTTTTTTAAAAAAAATTAAATTAACTCATCGTTGCTTTAATCTTCACAATCTATTTACAGCAGTTGAATCGAATACGTGAATTTTCTTTATCTTTGGGTCCAATAAGATTCACGTTAGCCCAACTGGCATTGTCTCTTGCTTTTCACATCCCCGGTGCCACCTCTCCTCCAGCCGATGTCGATGTCGCCATGCCGCCGTGCTGTGTCACGCCTTTGCTTCATCTTTCATCAACCCTTCATCCCATCGACTCCCCTCTTGAGCCAAAATTGAATCAGCACCACCACCGTCGGCCACCATCCCCGGATTGTCTGAATCCAACCCTCCTTTGCTATAAAAAGGTCATCTCAATCTTGGCCACTCTCCCCACCAGTGAACCGCGTCTCTATTTTACCTCATCCCTAGCCAAAGCACCACGTCATCGAAGCTCCACTGTGACACCCAATTTTAAGGTCAAACTGAATGCTCATAGTATCTGTGCCCAAGAATCAAGTTTACACACATACCATATAAAAAATGGATACAAATTAACCAATGTCACAATATATAGTATTTATTACCGACTAATGTCTTTAAAAAGACTAATTTCAACACTCTCTGAAGCATTGCAGCGAAAAGACACCATAACTTCACAGGCAATCAGTCGGAGGTAATTGCTCACCTAGAACACCATATCGATATTCTCCAAAGTCTTCTTCAGCTTTTGGGTAGCAGGTTTGTGTGGCAGGGGGAAAATATCAAGGTTGAGTATACTTATGGTTGGTACTCAGCAAGTGCAGAAAATAAGTGATATGCAAAAGGGTAATAATAAGGTAAATGAGGCATAAGGTTGTAAGCAGAAATGCGTCTACACCTGACTCTCAAATTATTATCACCTACTTACTATGTGAGTTGCAGGCTAAAACTAACCATTAAGTTGAATTAATATTCTGAAAGTATGATCCAAAAGGGGTCACTATGGATCACACGAAGCCATATGATGTACACCAAAATAATTCCAACCATCCCACATCCCAACCATCTAGTCAAAAGAGGATCCCAGACTACTTGTAACCGTAAGCACGGCTGTCATGACAGTTGTACACTCTGTAAAGGTTAGTGCCCTGTACCCACGAGACGTGATTTCATCACTGAGTGGGTGACTAGAAAAACTCCTTTTTGCCATTCTTTACACTTCCTTTAGTGTATGGCCCAGAGATCAGTACATGTCATTACAAAGGTTTACTATGAGTCGTATGACAGGCTTAGCTAAGGTAGTATGTGGTATCATAGCAATGCTAAGTTTTCCCGAGGTAGTACATGGTACCATGGCCCCTCTTGCACCATGTGGGACTGAGCGAATGAGGATGCCACTTCCCACACATCCGAGTAAGGCACACTTCCCACAACATCAATAATTATTAAGCAAGTCGTTCCATACAGGACACTTGGCATCACATGTTGTCCTGGGGGTCTACTCCTAAGACTCGATCCTTAGCAGATTCAAGCATGACTAACCACAAATCGTGAAGGTCGCAATCTTCCCCACTATTCCAAAACTTGCTCAAACCACAGTATTCAACCTTACCACAGTCACCTCACATCACAACGGATGGAAGACTAACACTCTCAACACTCAACACAAGCCAAACTCAGCATCATACAGATGGAAAGACTTGTACGCTGACTCAAGCCTACAGGGCTAATCAATACTACTAACCATAAAAACTCAATCCTAAAGTATGAAGCCTTAGGTAACCAATTAATGCATGCGGCTAGTGTATACTAGAGAGAAAAGGCATATTTGAACAAAATGGTCAGGGGTCACTTGCCTTGCTTCCCATGTGCTGCTGCTCAGGGTCTTCTCCCCATTGTGTTTAATCTTTTTGAACAGTGAAATGTCTAATCAGCAACGATTAGAAATAAGCAATACAAGGAATAAATATAATAGTACAATAAACAGTATCTAAATATTAAACAAGTAGTACTAAAATATTATACTCAGCGCTACTAATGTGTGAGCGCAAGAATTACCTAAATCGGAGCTACGGTTAAGAAGTTATAAAGGTTTTAAATTAATAGATTAAAAAGGACATATTTGTAAATATAAAAACTTGTACATGGACCTAAATGTAAATTTTTAGGGACAAAAACATAATTTTGAAAAAGTTCTGTGGTGTTTTAGTAAAATTACCGGACGTTAGTGAATTTTTAGAATTATTAAATTATTTTTCTACTGGAAATCTCATGAAATAGGTCCACGACCTGTAGCCCAGATCCACGGTGGCCGGTCCAAGGGTCCATGGACCTTCATTAAATGAGAGCTATCGGTTCTTGGATCAGCGGCTCAGATCAGATTGGCGAAGGGGTATCTTTCCTCTCTAATCAATGTCATTGGCTACATGATGAACGGAGCATGACGGCTCCGACCAGCGGTGGCGCAACAGAACAAAGCGGCGACGCTCGGGTTGGCACGGTAGCTCATCGGAGCGCGGCGGTCAGGGCGCTGCAGCGCACCAAACATGATGGGGAAAGAGGCAAAACGAAGAGGGGATCATGGGGGTGCTCACCTAGGACAACAAATGGCTCAGCGAGCAGCTGTGGTGGCTCGCCGCGGTGGGGCGGCTCCTCCAGGCTCGGGTCACAACGGCAGCTCGCTATGGTCAACCTCCGGCTCCAAGAGGATGATGGGGAGCTTCGCAGCAGGGTCCTCGACCTTCTCCAGCCTCCAATTGCAGTGAGCGGCGACAGATTAATGCGCACAAAGAGGAACTCTTGGCGGATAGGGTTTGGTCTTTATGAATGAAATCTGGGCAATACTGCCACATATATATAGGGGTTTTGGTCTTATCTTGAAGATGATTTGATCACGAAGTTGTTTTGATCCTCAATTAGACTCGAATACAATTTAGTTAGGATTAATCGAAAAGGGGGAAGAACTCCTAGCGTGGTATGAGTTTGGAACGAACTCGCCCAGGCTATTGACCCCGGTCAGCGACGCCAATTTGATCAGGCCCCATTAGGCTGATCGATGGCTCACTAGGCCGCTGGCTGGGCCACGCACTGGAAGGAGTAAGGGGAGGCCGGCTGTGCTGGTTTCTAGGGATTGGTGGGTTTTGGCCCATGGCCATAGAGAGGAATAGAAAACCCTTTTTATTTCCAAACCTTTTATAATTTGTAAACCTATTCAAATTCAAATCAAATTCAAATGCTGAACGACTTCTATTCGTAAAATAAAATATAACATCACATATCAGTACAAAAGAAAATATGCGGCAACATAAACGCGATAAACAATAATTATTTATTTAAATAAATAATTTCTATAGTTTTACTCCTTTATAAAAATCAGGGCATTACAAACCTACCCCACTTAAAATGAATCTCGCCCCTGAGATTTGGAAGGATTGGAAAAGAAGCTTGGAAATTCAGCCTTCAACTCTTCTTCTCTTTCCCATGTAGCTTCTTTTTCGGTATGATGGCTCCATTGCACCTTGCACATCTTAATCCTCTTGTTTTGAGTAACTCGCTCAAACGTTTCTAAGGTCCTGACAGGATACTCTTGATATGAAAGATCTTCTTTAGAATCCAAGTCTTCCATGGGAATTTGCTCTACAGGCACCCGTAGACATTTTTTCAGTTGAGAGACATGGAACACATCATGGACATCAGATAACTATGGTGGCAACTCCAATTGGTAAGCTACTTCACCTCTTTTCCCCAAAATTTTGAATGACCCAATGAACCCCGGTGCGAGCTTGCCTTGTACCTTGAAACGACCTAGACCTCTTATAGGTGACACCTTGAGGTATACAAAATATCCAACTTCAGAGCTCAATTCTCTTCTTCTATGATCAGCATGGCTCTTCTACCTAGATTGTGTGACTCATAGGTTCTCTCTAACCATACGAACTTGCTTCGCGGCTTCTTGCAAAATGTCGGATCCAAAAACCTTCCGTTCTCCAATCTCACTCCAAAACAACGGAGTTTGACACCTACGACCATACAACATCATAAATAGCGCGATCTTCAAACTCTCTTGATAACTATTGTTGTAGGAGAACTCGGTGTACGGTAGACTCTTATTCCCACTCCTTCTATACTTCTTGGTCATCTTATTCCCTCCTGGGTAAATGGAATAAGCAGAATTGTGAGCCTCTTGAAGTATCTTATCCTTCAATTCCTTGACGTTAGGCACGCAAATCCTTCCTTTGTACCACAATACTCCTTGGTCATCTTCTGTAAAACCAGGTGACTTCTTTTCCTTGATGTTACACTCTATTTTCCTAGATCCTCTTGTCTTCTACTTGACCTTTCCGTATAACCTTGAGTAGAGTAGAATCTACTTCCACTTCCTTGACTTCTGTATTAGTAACAATCCTAAGATTAAGCTTGTCAAACTTTTCACACAACTCGAACAACATACTCTCTACTTCTAGTTGACTCATATGAGACCTCTGACTCTAAGCGTCAGCTACCACATTTACTTTCCTAGGCTGGTAGTGGATTCCAAGATCATAATCGTTGATAAGCTCCAATTTTTTTGTTGCCTAAGGCTAATGTCCGGCTTCATGAAGATGTACTTCAAACTCTCATAATCTATGTAGGGTTCACATCTCTTTCCCACAAGATAGTGCCTCCAAATCTTGAGAGAGTGAACCAAAATGGTTAACCCCAAATCATAAGTAGGACTATGCTCCTAATGCTTCCTTAACTACCATGAAAATATTGCATAAGCACACATCCTAATCCTTGGTCGGATGCATCACAGTAGATCGAGAATGGTTTCTCTATGTTGGACATCACTAACGCTGTGGCTGTAGTTAGTCATTTCTTCAACTCTTGAAAACTAGCTTCATAGGTTGCTGCCTACTTGAACTTATTATCCTTCCCAAGCATTTGGGTCATGGGCTTGGTGATCTTCGAGAACCTTTCGACAAATCTCCTACAATACCCTACTAATCTGAGTAAACTATGAATATCAGCGACACTAGCAGGTGTATTCCAACTTAGCAC
>VSTD030002137.1:0-12164 GCA_008808055.3 Sporobolus alterniflorus
TCATGGCCAAACCCTAGGACACGTCCCTAATGGACTCCAACTGGATACACGGCCCATCGGGCCAAAATAGTGGTGCAGCATCAAAAACGGTTATGGAAATCAGTACTGTTTTGATGATTACGAACGACTCCGATTTTAGTTGGACATGATACTGGTGCCATTGAAAAGGTTATCTCATTAGCTTTCCGTGCATATGTACAATGTCCAAAATGGATGTCGTATGCAATCTGGACGTCAATTTGAATACGAGGTGGTCCTAGACTCTGAGTTGGACTCGAACTCAGCAATTTCGAATTGGATTGGTTCACCACCTTCTCGTTCACATCTACTTGGCTCTCCAGCACCTTCTTGATCCTCCGTTTGTCTTCCATAGTCCTCTCCTTGATTCCTAAGAATAATTAAATCATTAGGTAGTAATCGACTCTTAATATTATAGGCAGAGGAGCATAAGAATGAGTTTACCTGATGATTTAATTGTTGTGCTCGTGATCATGTGATAGGGCCAAACATCTCAACAGAAGGAATGATTGTAGCTGAAGTATTGATGTCCTCATCATATAGCCAAGTATGCTTACATGTGAAGTAATCTAGATTACAATAGAAGGTTATTAGCGGGAGTGGATAAGCCTAAACAAAGTTATCGTCTTGTTTGGCATCCCCCCTCAATCTCGATGTGGGTTGTGTCAAGTTGAGATTGAACCTGTAGTGGTGAAATAATGCCTGAGAAAGTGGCTTGGTGAGACTGTCAGCTAGCTGATCTTTGGTTGAGAGGAACCAAGTTCTTTGCTGGCTACTCGCTCCCAATTGAAATGAAAGTCAACTTCAATATGCTTTGTTCGGCCATGGAATCTTGGGTTTGCTGAGAGATATGTCATGCGTAGATTGTCACACCAGAGAATCAGAGGTTGCTTCGATCGAGAAAACCCCAATTCTTGCAGGACAGACTATAACCAGATCAGCTCGGTCGTTGCATTCACAAGGACTTTGTATTAAGACTCCGTGCTGGTGTGCGATATAGTGGTCTGCTTCTTCGAGCTCTAGGATATGAGGTTGGGAGCATGGTAGACAAGGAACCCACCAGTAGAGCAACGATCATCGGTGCAGTCGGTCTAGTCAGAATTAGAGAAGGCACTCATGAGGCTGGATGTAGACCGAGTGAGCTTCAAGCCATCGTCAATGGTGAACTTGCGGTAGCGCAGGATTCTCTTGACAGCCCATCGGTGGAGATCAGTGGGACACTGCATAAACTGAATGACATGATTCACAACAAAAGATATATCTGATCTGGTCATCATCAAGTACTGAAGAGTGCCCATAGTGCTCCGATAGATGGTGGTCTCAGTTGCGGACAGTGGAGTGTCCAATTGTCAAGAAATCTTCTCTGAACTTGACATTGGTGTGGATACAGGCCGACAGTGTAACATCCTATCTTATGGAGCCCTAATCACCTTCATTAAGACCTTAATTAAGAATTAAATCAGGTGGTTAATACTTTTTGGGCAAACCAAACCACACATTTAAATAGCTGCAAATTCAATCTTGAGGTCAATTAAAAGAAATTTCTTTTGTGAACCTCAAATCTCTTGACACAAAGTTTGTTGGATACTAGATGCAATTGAGAGCTTCCTGTCCAAATTCCACCAAATTGTGAACCTTCCAAAGGCCTGAAATTCAAATTCTAATCAAATTTGGTTCAAATAGGTTTTCTGATTTTTTTAATTCAAACTAAATTCTGATTTTTTAAAA
This sequence comes from Sporobolus alterniflorus, assembly GCA_008808055.3. Lineage (NCBI taxonomy): Eukaryota > Viridiplantae > Streptophyta > Magnoliopsida > Poales > Poaceae > Sporobolus > Sporobolus alterniflorus. The sequence goes on from VSTD030002137.1 coordinate 1,747, forward strand.
ACTCAAATGAGTAAAATTGTTCCTTATTCAATTACCTACACGTATATATTTTCTTTGAAATTTTTCAAGCTCGCGAAGACATAATTTGAACCAGTGCAAGTTTGAGTCAGTTTAGAAAAAAACAAAAACAATTCATAGCTGGCACTGTGAAGATGGGCCGGCCCACTGGTCAGCCCCTGCTTTTCCTCTGCTCGTGCCGCGCGACTATCACGTCATCGCGCTGCAGCTGTTGCAGTGCCGCTGGCGGCCGCCTGCTCCATCGGTTGCGCTAGGGCCTGCGCCCCCTCGAGCCTTGTGCGCCGCTCCCTCTCTCCCCTCAACCAAAAGCACTGTACACCAACCTGCAATGTTCACTATTACTGTAGCGATTAATCTAGGCCCTCCATTATTGATCAGACAGCTGTTGGAGAAGGAAAGTCATCGTGCTACAGTGACCGGTGACTTTCCTTCTCCACGGCAGAGAATCTGTGCCATCGCAGTAGCACCACGCGCCACCCCTATTTAAGCTGGAGTCGAGCTCTTCTTCGAGCTTTTTCCCCACCGTGCGCGAGAGCTTGAATTCCCCTTCCTCCTTCCACTCTGAAGCGCCCGAGGGCCTCCCACACCACCCCGGTGACTTCTTGTCCACTCCGATTAGCCGGAGTTCCGCTCCCCACACCGGATTTGGAGCCGACGAGCCGTGGACCACTTCTCGGTGAGCACCGCCACCTTCACCCCTTTGCACCAATTGAGAGGTGCCTCACCTTCTACCACCCTCCTCGTGATGTAGGACCACCGAAAGACACCGATGTTCGATGGAGAACCACTGCCGTCCTAGAGTTCTGCTGAGCCGCCGCTTCCTCCGCGCCTACACACCGCCAAGCCGCTCAAGTGAGTCCTCGTCGACAAAACTTCACCAGGCGGACTACACCATCTCCGCTCGTGCTCACCATGCCAACCTCACAGTTCGGCGCTCGCTGATAAGCCACCGCGGGCCACGCTGCCGCCGGAGCCTGGGGCGCGGTGACCGTTTCCAGAGCGCGCCCGCGCGCGAGGACGATGGCCTAGGCCGACCGGCTGATTTTGCCTCGGGCCGGACTGCCCCAGGCAGGCAGCCATAGCCTTTTGGCCCGCACGTGTAGCATGCCGGCGATGGCGTGCGTTGTGGCCATTTGTCGAATAGAGCCCAACATTGTTCAGCCGTTTTCAAATTTCTATATTCGTTATTCCTTTAAATATTTCAGAAATTAGTTCAAACTTCTAAAATTTGCATAAAATTTAGAAAAATACAAAATAAAATTTCCTAGAATCCTCATGAGCACCTCTACCCATAAATCTTGACCTTGTTGTCATTATCTCAATAACTCTTTATAGGAAAATTCATGAATCCAAACATTGTTGTAATTATACAAAATTATCTATACATTACCTTGATCTGATTATTTTTGGTTCACCTTTTATCCTGTTCCTACGCAAACATAAAATAGCTCATTAAGTTTCTCTATCCAGAATATTTGTTATTAATTAATCTTTGCTTCATCTTCATTAAATCACTATAAATAATTCCTATGCCGAAAACTATCCATCTTGGACTTGTATGCTCATCTTGGATTCCTTAACCTGTATAAAATAGGAAATTCTCATAAGCATCCTTGAGCTCATGTTATTAAATTTTTAGTATTGCTCGTAATAGTAAAAGTGTAGAAAATAATAGGGAAAGTCATAAATACTTTTGTACTATAATTATACCACTTTAGTTACTGTTTCACATGCTTCATAACTTGATCATGTCATGGTTGCATCATGCTAAGTTTGGTCCCTGTTTACTCATGCATTATTTAATTATCATCATATGCATACGCTAGATCACGTGCAAGTGGGGCCGGAGTCGAGGATTCAAGAGGAGCAAGTCCAAGAGGATTTGGTGGTCCACAAGCACCAAGTTGCATGGGTGCTAACATTGTCAAGAGGAAGGCAAGCCCCGGTGCATCACACCTAATCATTGACTTTTACTTTTGAATTAATATCTTTATGTTAAGAATGATTGTGCATTAGGTTGATAGGAGTTGATTGGAACCCCGGTTACATTATGAATACCTTCTGAGTTACCCTTGATGACCTTGGTAGTATTTGGATGACGTTAGCCATTGCTAGGCATAGATATATGCTTTAGTAGACGCCGAGTGGTCGAAAGACCACGGGTCAGTGATATGTGTTTCACATCACTTTCACTTGAGTTTATGTTGAGATTGGATGACCTGAGACTGGGCAGACTCTTAGATGGAAAGTGGAGGATTATCGGTTGGAAAGGTCGAGGAGCGAGATGTGGAATGTCGACACCTCCAAGGTTGTAGCCCCCGCCTGTGTCGGTTAAAGACCGATGGGTTGGCCCCGTGAGCAAGTATTGAACGTACTGATCACATGTCGGAGATATGAGCTCAATAAGCCTAGTAGCCGGTCGTCAATAGAAGGTTGGCTTTGCCCCCACTTCTTCCATGGTTGTCTTGGGTGAGAAACTAGGTACGGACCCACAGATCAGTCAGCCGTCGTGTTGTGGATTGGGTTAGGGGCCCTTTTTCTCGGAAGTAGTGGCCCTGCTTAACTCTGTTGATGACTACGTGAAAGGTTGCTATGTGTTGATCACATAAGATATGTATGATCTGGGACCATACTTGAACTGAGTGTGAGATGCGTGTGGTGTGTTAGTCGGGTTTTTTCTGCAGGGTGTACATTGATTCGAATCACCACGACTCTCGAATATGAACAATCGCTTATTTGTGGTTGTTAGCACGTAGATAGCTTAATAGAATGATGGTGGTTTATAATGGATTTGATATGCTTAATTACTTGTTTGAAACTCTTGCTTGATTAGCTTAGATGACAGCTTGTAGTTGTAATGATTTGAATAGAGCTAAACATGAAAATAAGGACCTACTCTTAGCACGGGTTTGGCATAGAGATAGAGCTTATCCCATTGAGCCTTGCATGCTAGGAGTCGGTTGTTTATGACTATGTTGATGGGTCAGTCTTGCTGAACTTTAGTTGATCAGGCTTTACCTTGATGTGTGTTCTCTCTCTCCCTCTTGGTGTGAGCCATTTCTGAGATCGGCACCTCTAGGGCAGGGTGTCGTTCTTGATCGATGAGTGATCGCTTCCACAAATGTATTTTATTCTTAGTCTTCTGCTCAAAACTCTGTAATCGAATTTGAAACTCAAATTATAATAAAGTTTAACTTTTAGAATATTTCATTTATAATCTTCTTGTATGTGATGTATTATGCATCATTACTTCGGTAATGACACCCCGTAATGATCCTTGTTAGTATTAACCATCTTTACTTAAGGGTGGGACATCACAGACAGTCCGCCATATTGGTCTTGTGGAGTAACTCATAGATGTATTTGCACTGAGACAGAATAAGACCTGAGGCTAATGAGTGTACCTCAATTCCTAAAAAATAGTGTAGTCTCCGCAGGTCCTTGATGGCAAATTCAGAGTCAAGCTTCTAAAGAAGATGAGTGGTGGCAGACTCAGATGAGCTGACTGTAACACCCCCATCATAAAATGACAGGTTGTTAACTAGGATCATGTCGAAGAATTGTTGATGAAGCAAGAATACACAAATATACACATACAAATCATAAATTAAATGCTATGAATATAAAATATTATAATTTTGATTTAAGTTTCAATACAACCGAGTTTTGCAGCAGAAATTACACATAGAAGTGGAAGCGATACACTCGACGATACAAGGGCAACACCTTTTCCTAAGATGCCACCCTCAGAAGTGATCAACGCCTACGGGGTCTCTCAGTACGGTCCAACTATCGAGTCTAGATCTCGGCATCACCGGAATGGAGAGAAGAACTACCTGCACACAATTAGATCAACAAGTCAAAGCCTGAGCAACTAAAACTCAGTAAGACTGAAATGTCAACATAGACATAAATAACCAACTCCTAGACATGCAAGACATTAAGGGTTGATGGGCTAAGGACACATTGGCTAGAAGTTAATCGTTACTTTCAATATTTTAGCCATTTTAATTAAGCCATATATTAGGTTTACACCTAGAAACTATAACATGCATAAAGCAAGCTTCATCAAGGTAATTAAAGTAAATACAGTAAGCATCAAGATAATCATAACCATGACCATAATCCTCTAAACCATCCATCTAGTACAACAAAACATACTGCGAGATGATAGCAACGGGTAAGCAGCCACACATATCCGAGCGTGTTAAGGCGATTCGAATCGGTACCTGGGCGGCCAGGTCCACGTGACCCACGAGCGGTGAGGCCAGCCCACAGGTGCGCGCCCACTGTGCGTGACCAGCACGCGCTGAGCGCAGTGCCGACGCTCAGTGCATGCACACGACTGAGGATTTGGCGCGGCCAGCAACAAGCATGAGGCGGTCGGACGATGAGAGGGTCATCACTGAGAGCTCACCGGGTCTACGGCGCATCGGCCCGGCAACATTTCAGGCACCAGCTCACATCGGATGGGGGTGGCGGTGGAGAGGGGTGGAACTCATTAGCGTCTACGATGGTGCAGCGACGGCGGCCAGCGGTGAGGTCGGGAGGGCGCTCTGATTAGGTCTACACAACCAGTGAGCGATTAGGGCCACACCTCAACATTGAAAAGGGAAGGAGAAGGCTTGACACAATGGCTCACCGAGAGGGGTAGATTTGCAGTGGTGCGGCACGACTTGCGGTGGCTCGAGGAGTTGTGCCTTGTTGGGGCGTCCTCTTGGACCTGTCCACAAGGAGGAACAATGGTCGGTGTGAGCTACCGCCGGTGAGCTGCAAAAAGGGGAAACATGGGAGCACAGTGGCATCCTTACCGGTGACTCCCGATGGTTGCAGTGTCGGTACTTGACCCCGCGAGCTGCACCACACCGGAGAGCTCCTCTAGGGTCTGCTTATGTGGAAGGAAAGGTGGTGAGAGGAGCTGGCGCTGGCGCGTGGCAGAAGAGCAGAGGAACCCATGACGGACGGTTTCACCGGAGGAGGGATTGGTCGGCAGCAGGAGGGGGTTTGGACATTTGGTAGTGGCCCTAAGTAAACTGAGCTGGACGTGTGCTTGGACAAGGTCTTGGTCGGGACAGCCGGTGCGTGCGGCGTGGTTGGACACCGGCACACGTTGAGTGGCTGAGTAGGGCGGATGCCTTGTAGACTGAGCTGGTCGGGTAGTGGCCGTTGTCTTTTTGTAGCTGTCTGGGTGGGAAACGGCGTCGCCGCAGCAGCGGCTAACCAAAGGCGTGGCGATGGCACACGGTAGACGTGGGGCTGGCGCGGACAGGGTGACTCGCTTCAAAAGAAGCGCGTAGACAGATGCCAGACGGAGAAACCAACGGGCGGCATTGACGGGACACCGAACTCGGGTTTCACGCGGCGCCGGCCAATGATGGCGAGGGCGCACGGCAGGGTCATGGGGGATTGGGGAAAGAGGCGGCCGTGGCTGCCAGGTGGGCTTCGTGGAGCATGGGAGCGGGTTGGAGTTTACGGGTCCGGTGTATTAACAGTCCAGCCTGTTAAGAAGGAATTTGGTTTTTGAATTTTATTTAATCCTTTTCCAAAACTCAAAAATGAAGATTCAATTGAAAAAAGCTGTAGGCCTCTGAAAATTATGATTTTTTCCCAGGAGGTAGAATATATTATTTGGAGAAACTTTCATTTTGATCACTTGGACTAGATCGCCACAGATTTTGAATTAAAATTCTAAAACAGATTTGAGCTTTGAATTGGATTTGGATTTGAATGGAATTTGAGAATTTTGATTTCATTTGAAGGTTTATGATGACAATTAGGGTGCAAAAGACATGATTAACATCTGGGATGTTGCGCTGACAATAATGAGATCATCCACATAGACTAGTACATACATTGTCAGGTGAGCTGATGTGTAGATGAAGAGAGATGTATCTGTTTTGCACTTCCTGAACTGGAGAGCACACAACTTGGAGCTGATCTTAGAATGCCTGGCTCTAGGTGCCTGTTTGAGGACGTAAAGGGCTTTCTTAAGCTTGCATATTGAATGATGTCTGGCTCGAAGTCTTTGATCTTGGTAATGTTGTTCTAATCACATGGAGCTGTAGCAAATCTGGAACACCAGAAACATCAGGCAGTTGTGACGGACTTGGTGCGATAGTCGGGGATGGAGCCGGGGTGCCCTGTAGGGCTTTCGGGACAACGTCTTGGTGCTGATCCGGCACGGGAGCTGGTTCACATGTCGAAGACGATGGGTCGCTACGAAGCGCAGGTGGCGCTGGTGATGCTGTTGTGTCCTGTGCCTTGAAAACAGTGTCATGCAAGCTAGTCGAGCCAAGATTAGAGTCATCATGCATAATAGGAAGGGAAGCCTGTTCATCACGTTGGTCAACGGATAATATGGGATGCAACGTTGGAAGAAGGGTGTATTTGGGGATAGGTGACGCCTCAGGGGAGTTGGCTGCGGCATACAGGAACAAGTGTTCATCAAACACGACATCACAGAAAATGTAGACCCGGTTCATGGGAATGTGCAGACACTTGTAACCTTTGTGCATCGGGCTATAATCGAGGAACACATATTGAAGGGAACGGTAGGAGAGTTTGGTGGCAGTGTATGGGTGGAGGTTTGGCTAGTAGGCACACCCGAAGATCTTAAGCTGATTGTAGTTGGGTTGTTGATGTAACAAAGTTTCAAACAGAGCCACTGAACCCCCTAGATTTACTAGGTAGGCGGTTAATGAGATAGCAGGTCGTTATGAAGGCCTCATCCCAAAACCAAAGTGGTAGGGAACTGTGTGCGAGGAGGGCCAAGCATATCTGACAGTGAGGATGGATCCACCAGTGCGGCTACCATTCCGGTCATCACCACGACTAGGTGAGCGGCCACCTCCGTGACTGCCACCGCGACCACCACGACCACCGCGCGGAAGCGTAGCGCCACGGCACAGCTAGGCAGTGAGTGCTGAGCTCCATGGTGATTGATCAATCATGTATCAAAGCTGAGCATGTTGGTGTAAACCTCACTCAGGGACATTGGTTCGACGCGCGTGGTGACCGAAGTCACCAGCGAGTCAAATTCTTCAGGAAGCCCGGTGAGAAGATACGCAACAATCTCATCATCGTGAAGAGGTGCTGACTGCAGCCAGCGTGTCAGTGAGCATCTTGACGTGGTTGAAGTAGTCTGTGGTGGAGAGGTCGTGCTTCTTGAGCATCACTCGTTGCTTGCAAATTTGCATGGCACTTGCCCTAGATTGGGCAGCATAGAGGCCATTGAGCTTGTCCCACATCTCCTTCGATGTCTTTAGGAACAAGCATTGACTTAGAACGTCAGGAGACAAGGATGAGAGAATGGCACTGAGAATCGCCTGATCTTGCTCAAACCATTGGATGTATGCCGGGTTTGGAACTAGGGCACCATCCTTCTCGGTAGCGGGCAGTGTTTGCGATGGACATGACGTGGCGCCAGTGACAAAGCTGATGAGGCACTGGCTATGAAGATAGGGCAGAATCTGTGCCTGCTAGAGAAGATAGTTGTCGCGAGTCAACTTGACAGTAATGAACTGGCCATTGTTGGATGGAGGCGAGATGGGGTTGGACGAGGGTGTGTCGGACACCATGGTCGACGGTGAACGAGCGGAGCTAGTAGGATCGGATTTGGCTCTATTACCATGTCAAGATGGATGCCAGGGTTTGTTGCTATGTTCCACACACTCAACTGAGGTGTCATGTATTCAGTTATATAGCCAAGTAAGCTTACATGTGAAGTAACCTAGATTACAACAGAAGGTTGATAGAGGGAGTGGATAAGCCTAAACAGAGTTATCATCTTGTCTGATAGGCAGGACTGGTGGCGGTGAGGTCTCAGGTCTAGGCTCAATTCCCAAACCCGACAACTATAAGAGGGCAGCGCCCGCATGTGGATGCGCTGTTTGGGAGAGCGGCGAGGTATGGATGTCCGGTTGGGCTCAGCTTAGATCGAGATCTTCTGAATGCATGCGGTGCAAACCCTAACTCGCTAGCTACTACAGGGCTATGAACCGGCAATGAACCGGCAGCAGGGTCGCTTAGGAAGGAGAGGGACCGACGATGCCTCGCCTCGCCTCCGTCCGAGAGCACCACCACCGCACGCTAGCTGCTGGTCTTTTACTACTGATGATCAGCCAGACCCACACATCCTCGCTCACTGCTCTCCTCCAATGTCCGGTCTCCTGTACCCGTAGCCATGGCTTCACTGCAATGCAATGGTCCACTGTGCGGCTGCTGACGAATGCTAGCTATCCCATCATATGCATGTGGCTGAACGCAGAGATACGCTTTGTCTTTGCAGATGTGCCTGTCTGTCTTGTCCATATGGAGACAGCAGGGGAAATGTTTGGAAGGTTTCTTAGGCTCCTTGCAGGAAATGTTTTGTTCCTCCATGCATCTATAGCAGTGGTATTCGTAGTATCTTTCCAATCCTCTATGTGCTACAAGTAGCTGTGAGTGAATCACATGTGTATGATGAGCACGGGTAGAGAGATGGATTGATTGCCAGCTTGCCGTCCGGTGTAGAAAAGGGCTTCCCTAGATATTTTGGTTCAGCTTTAGCAAAGATGGGGAAAAAGGTCCCCATTATAGGCCACCTATGTATAAGAGATGCATGGTGACACTCTCAGTACGACGCATTGTTCTCATCTTGGTCAAAGTAGACACGATGGCACACAGTACCGAGACCAATAGATTGTACTGCTAATATGACTTGACTTCAGGATTAGTAGAGGCTAATATGACTTGCTAATTCAGATCTCATGTACCTTTAGCAAAAGCAACATGCATATGCATGTGAATGCATGTTGCCTAGCTAGGCTAGCTAACAGCTAGTAGAGCCATAGGCAGCTAGTTGTGCATTAGGTGGTAGGTCTGCGCCAACAAATGAGTGCACCATGTCGCATTGGCAGTGTCAGTGCTGGTCGGGTGCTGAAGCAGATGATGTGTGTGTCAGAGTGCGCGTAAGGAGTTTACCCGAATGTGTACGAAGGGAAGAATCCACTTTCTTCATGTCAATTTTCTAAAAACCACTTGGTTTGATATATAAGACAGTTGGCTAGATTTTTAAAATTATGAGGGACTACAAATACTTATTTTACAACCGGACTGCAAAGATTTTTCCATATGAATGTCCTAGTGATTTTGCTCTTGCTTTGCAGCTTTACTATTTTTGAGTACCCAATTTAATTGATTATAAACCAAGAGGAATTGTTTTCCAGAGATCCTAATATAGCCTCCCGTAATTAATCTTCTTGTTAATTCACTGTGGATCATCAATTAAGTGATGTTCCCAATTTCTTTTAACAAATGTAAATGATAAAAGAACGTGGCCACCTCATGGCCCCTCGACTACCCACCTTCCCCCGAAGGCATGGAGTGGCATGCCCGTTATAGTTCCAAAAATGTTCATGTTTTCTTGAAGGATTTGGTTGAAGGAGTTGATGTAGGTTTTGGAATTTTAATTTGCTTCTGTCCAATGAAGTATTGAGATAAATGACCTTGGGGATTATGCAGGTACGGTGTTGAAGAAATGAAACAAGACCTAAATGAGATTTCTATTAATGTTCTTTGCTTCCAAAGATTATGCAACTAAGTACCTGTACTAAAAGTTTCCATATAATCCCATCCATTCGTAAATAAAATGTTAGTTATATTGTTCTAAAAGTGACCAAAATGTTAATAGTATTTTCTATTTAGTGTTCCTCCATAAGTTTGATGGGTATTCTTTCTGCCAAATAATAGAAAATTCATTGTGTGTTATTCCATGGATATATTTTGTGATACCTATCCATCTCCGATCTATACAGAGCTTGTCTGGTTCCCCATTTAGAAATTACTCCCTCATTCCAATTTTGTAAGGCTCCTATATTATATTTGAGTTAGAAAATGGTCTTCCAAGTTGAATTTTACCATAGTTTTTTCTTCTCAATATTATCAGTAGATATAAATCACAACCATAATGCATTAAAATATGAATTTAATGACACCACTTCATGATACCAAACTCATTTATTTGTTAACCTAAATTGTTAGTCAAAAGTTTTGAAGTTTGTATTTTGAACTAAGTGTGTGTGCCTTACATTATTATAGAATGGAGTGAAGTATTATTATTCTCCACAAATAAACTTGTCTGCTAGTATTAAACAAATCAATAGGTGATGTTAGAGAAAATGTGATATATAGATAATTACACTTGATCAACAGTATGTGCATATTCTCAACATATATATGTGCTTCTCATGCTGCAATAGTATATATATGGTGCACACTGTCTCAAATTTAGCTAGGGCAAGTAGATGAACATTGATTTCAAAATCTTTTGTGAACTTTGACCTATATTGTAAAATAGAGAGCTTATAAGGACCGATTACTAAACTAAATACATTATGTTGTCCCCTTAAATGATTTGGTCA
>VSTD030002138.1:0-12162 GCA_008808055.3 Sporobolus alterniflorus
GGGGGGGGGGGGGGGGGGGGGGGCGGAGTTAGGGTTTCGCATCAACCTGTACTCGTAGGTGTCGTCGAAGTACTTCTCGGAGTACTGGATCTGGCCCATGTCCACCACCACCACTTCTCGATCAACACTTCTGCAGAACGATAAACCCCGAAAAATTCAATCGAAAATCCCAAAACATCCGAGGAAATCGCGCAGTAATCTGAACAAAATAAGGTTCGCAGAGGAACGTTTCGAAGGAAACTCAAGAAATTACAGGAAGGATTTGGGGAGCCGGCGAAGAACAAACCTCGGAGCGCAGAGGAGCGGAGGATGCGGCCGTTGTGGGGAGAAAAAAAGCCGAGGGGGAGCGTTGGGGGGAGGGGGGGAGCGTATTTAAAAGGGAATGGCGTGGGCTGGGCTGAGCTGGATTCGCGTTCAATACGAACGTGCAGAAGGAGGGAGATTTTGAATTTTGAAATCGCGGAACGGACGACTAAGACTATCTCCAGTAGGTTGTGCACCGCACCTGGAAGTGTAATTTGTACATTATATATGTACTGTTCATCACCTAGCAGTCCTCGAAAACCTTCTCGTAAAGCAGGCGACACGCACTGGCAGCCTCCATATCTCCATGTTCTCTCTCTTCAGTGCATCCGTGATGAGGCTGCTCCCTCCGACGCGTGGCCGGTCAGGAGGTTGCCCAAGAGCTTGAGCTTGAGGAGGCATGTGAGCTTGTCAAGCGCAGCCGCCGGGATGAGCTGGCGTAAGCTATCATCGGTGAGGTCGACGCGAACGAGGCAGGCGAGCCGCGCAACAGCTTAAGCGCGGATGGTGTCGAAGATTTTATTGTGGAAAAGGTAGAGCAGTTGCCGCGGAGGTCCATGCGAAGCTCTCGTCGAGGTGGGAGAGCGGATCGAGCAGACCCCGCATGTCCAGCGGCAAAAGCGAGAGTGAGACAATGCGGCGGGCGTTGATAGAGCAACAGACGCCTATCTAGCGGCTGACGCACGCATCGCTGGTGCTTCAGTTAGCCGAGCAGCAAGGAAGAGGCGTGAGGAGGACGATGACTGGCGGCGTTTTACGCGTGCGGGAGACTAGCTGCTGGAGACATCAGTGTTTTTATGTGTGGGGCCCATATACGGGGTGTGTGTTATGCACTTGCGGGGAGAGCCTCTCCTGAAGATAGTCTAAACTATTGGCAAGATGGGAAATGATACGGAATTAAGGCACTTCTAGGTTTGATTCTTCCGTTTGTTTGCGTGTGAACATAAGGTCTGCAATTTTCCCACTGGTGGAGCTGTGTCACAAATGTATAGATCCAACTGAGCCCATCTCTAACATGGAACGCCGTGAATCAACGATAACGTTGTGACTGAGCAGGTGACGTTCCTTTTTTTCCTCTCTCTCTAACGGTAGCGGAACTTCCGCAGGAAGGTTCTAGTACGTTGAGAAAGAGGAACTGGGAGTGGGCCGCAACTTCCTGGGGCCCGAGTAGAAGGAGGTTGAACGGGGTGAAAATTTACATGGGCTATACCGAGCCCATATGCCTCTCCATGTAAGTGGTGGCCCATTTGGACATGGCCATCTTGCCTTCGTGAATACGGGCCGGGTCAAATGGCCGCTTGGAGTTACGGGGCCCAGCCCGAGCATTTATATGCTTTACATGGGCCGCGATAAAATCATCCTTCGCTCCGCTCTCGGAGTGAACAGTGAAGAAAGAAATCCCATGCAAACAGATGCAGAAGCTTGTGTTAGACTGATAGCTACTTCTACAAACAACATTGCATGTTGCAGATAGAATAGAATAGTGAAGAAACTCCGGGGAGGAAGCCAATTAGCCAACTGTGAGGGAGCTGTTAACAAACTGACAAGCGTCCGCCTAAAAAACCCAACAAATTAATGCTGGCATTTCATATTTCCATTGCACCTATGCTTTGTTTTCATCAAGTCTAAATTAGATGTACTCTACGTCAGTTCATCCGACCCTTATTTAAACAGACAAGGGAAAAGAGCAATAATGTTCATTCTTCTTTCGAATGATTCTTTACATTTTCCTTGGTGGCAACAAAGGACCTAATGCTAGTTTATAGATAGACTTTTTTCACAAAAAAACGTTTATAGATAGACTTTAGTACTGCAGCCTACCCAAAAAAAATCCAAAATGCCTCAGTTTCTTATATGGCCCACCAAGCTAACTACCTAATCCTTCCAGCTCAGAAGCACATCCAAATATATATGACTAGGAGATCAACATGGCAGTCTTAATACATACAATTATGAATATAAAACATTATCATGCATGCCCTACCAGATCAATGCAAGCCTGACAGAACAAATATCTCGATCGATTCTAACGGATAAATGAATTCCTCTTCCAGCGAGGCAAGGCGACGACTAGATGAGATTGACTACACCAAGCTGCACAACATGTTATGATGATCCATTTGCCATTGGGTCAGGTGGTAAGCATCATGTCGCCTGTGAAATGGTTCAAGGGAAATAATACGTTCTTCGTTCAGGGCCTATCACCCACGGGACCACGTACAAGGACAGCCCATGCGTGTTTATAACAGGGTTAACAACAAGATCTTTTGTGCAAGCTTGGTTGATCATAGCCAAACGTTGTCACGCCGTAACTTAGGGTCTGCTTTTTTCAGGTTTTCATCATTTTTTTAATTAACTTTTGAGAGATTCAAAAAATGGATGGTGCTAAAAGTGAGAAATCGAGAATCTTATAAAAAGGTTATGTGTGTTTATATCAGGGTTAACAAGATCTTTTGTGCAAGTTTGGTTGGTCATAGCCAAACGTTGTCATAGCATAACTTAGGGTCTGTTGTTTCAGATTTTTATTATTTTTTATTAGCTTTCGGGAGATTCAAAAGTTAGATTGACTCAAAAGTCATAAACTGAAAATCTTATCAAAATGTGCTTTCAACTTCTCGTTTTTGAGACCATCTAATTTTTGATCTCCTAAAAGCTAATAAAAATAACAAAAAAACTGAAAACAAAACAACCCTTAGTCGTGCCACAGTTTTTTAGCGGGCTGTTTGGTTGAACACAGCTTTGACTTAGTCATACTTTCTTAGCTTCCTACCCCACATGTCATAGACTCGATTTCTTGCATAATCTCGCCCATGGACACAGTTCTCACAGAGTTGGCAAGCAGGTGCGCAAGAAATTAACTAATAAAAGCTGGCTGTGACGGCACCTAATCTTTGGCGAGTTGCGGCACGCTCGTCTGCTCGTCTTCTCTAAACTTTTTGTGTCAACCACGCTTTGACTAATGTTAGGCGTGATAAAGTGTGACTATCAAACAAATTAAACATGCCTTTTTTTGTCTTTATACCGTTGTCTCAAATGGTAGAAAAGTTTTTTTTGAAAATGTGGCAAGAGCACTGCCTTTCATTAAGAAGATGGTGAGAATCGAACGCTGGTTGCCTAGGTGAGAAGCCCCGCTGACCAGTGCAGCCCAGTGAAATTCTCTGATAGAAAAGTTTTCCTGTTGGATTTCTTAAAGTCGGGGCCAGACCCTTTACTCTAAAAAAATGGTAGAAAGTTTTGGCTCCATGCAAATTCCAAATTTTCCAATACGTCTATACTATGCACTAGGTTTCATTTGTGAGGTGTATCGGTGGTGGCCTGGTGGTTCAGATCCAAAAGGTTCTGTTGCGACGTGATGATGCATGTGACGAGGCAGCATACGGCAACAACGACAAGGAAACTGGATTAAAAGTTGCGCAAAGAGTAGTGGAACAGCGTGGCTAGCTAGTTTAAACAAAACTTGTGGATATATGGATGCGCCTCCGCTGATTAGTATATAGTACTATACCCATATGGATAATTAATGGTAATGTAATTAGAGGTTCTAGATCCTAATCCTCCAACGGCAAAAAAAAAATCAATTCTCCTAACCATGGAGATTATATTAGCGGTAGTGGCCAGTCACGAGTAGACTATTTATGATTTTTTTATCTCACTCATTTTATTGAAAATAAAATTTATAATTATTGTGTATCTTAACTAAAATATGATTTATTACATAATATAGGTTAAGTATATATTTATTTGTCATAAATTTACATTTTCAATAAAATGAATGATCAAAGTTAATATAAAAAAATCAAAGCGATAAATACTGTATTATTTAGGGATGGAGATAGTACCTTTTTACTGCCACACTCAGCCAATTATTAGCGCTGGGTCACTCGCGCATCAGCCAGCCAGGACGCGCTGAACCACGAGCTGTTCTTCGACATCATAGCCGAGAGATGCCGTGTCTCCATCACAGGAATTGCGTAGAGAGGCAGAGAAAAACATGGGGGCGGATGGTCGTTTTTGTCGATGGCCGGTGCCGGAGTTGAGCAAGGAACCATGTCGGTCGCCATTCTTTTTGGGGAGTTGTTATCTTCGTTCTGTTCTGACGATGTAGAGTGGAAGTATTGTTCGTATATCTTGAAAGAATCTCGAAGGACTATGCTCTTCGTCGGGGGAAGCAAATAGCCTTTGGACTCTGGGTGGATTTAAGTGTGGCCTCCCAGATCATTCTTTGAACTATAGTAAGCACCTATAGTGAAATAGTCATATTATTGTTAATGAATTGCACACTACTGGGTACTGATATATAGATGACTACGATTCAGACGCGCCGAATGGTTCTCGGCACATAAAATGCAAGAAAGTTGTCTTCTGAATATGCTGCCACAGATGAACAATTTTCTGAAAATCCTAGTAGTGCTGGGAGGGATCATCCAGATTGTTTAACAAGCTTCTTGAAAAAAAAAAGATTCGGGCTCCATCCCCACACCGTCCCTCGGCAGGCCAGGGCCCCACCAGCTAATACCGGCGGCCCAATTAGCGTCGAGGGGTCACGTCACCCGCGCCTCCTAATCCACACGGGCCACACGAGCTCCGCCACCCTGCACACGTGTCTCGCTGACAGCTCCCCGGCCGGCGGCCGCCTCTCCCGGTCGCCATCATCTCACACAGTTTATTTTTTTCCCGGCGTGCCACACTGCGATCCAAGGCAAAATCTCCTCGAGATGGTTTGGTTCGGTACGAAGTGAACCATGCGCGCATGGACAACCGCGTCGTTATTACCGGCCAGTGCTCCATTGACCGCGATTAATACTAGTAGTAATTTCCTGAGGGAAATAACCGACACGGATGGTGGTCAATTCTTTCCATTTCTATCGAAGGCCGTCTCCTGATTGCATGCTATTTGTAATTTCAAAGACCGATGACTTGCCCAGCAGATAAACATTTAACACGCACCAGCGCAACGTAGCATGCAGAGAAGAGGCCAGGCCGAGTTTTTTCCTCGAACTTTTCCAGGGCCTCATTATTTGTAGGTGGTGTCATCCTTATCTGTACCATCCGGCCAGCTAGCCATTCCTTCATCAATATACGTCACAACATCCAAACTGCAACGTAATTTTCTCGCACGCTTTTCCCATGGAATAGAAAGGCCGGCCGTTTCCCCCTCAGAACTCGTCGTCACAGGCTTGATTATCGAGAGTTATCTCTCTCCTTTTTTTTCTTGTGAAACGGTTATCTAGAGTTCTCTGATGGGCTCTAGAAGCTTCACCCGGAAAAGAGAGGCAACGGATGCGCGAATATGACAAGCCCGGATGGGTGTGTCACGCTCCACACAGCTCATTTCGCCGCTAAAAAAATAGCCCCCCGCCCCGCGCGTTGCACAGTAGCGTGCGGAGACAGACCCGACCCGGTGGCCCTCGGCCCTCGCCAACCCGGCCGGGGGCCGGTGGTGTCCTGCATGCCCGCGCTCCGTGAATATATACCGGTCCAGTGGCATCTCTTCTCCCGCACCACCGCTGAGCTATAGCAGCAGTCTCTTCTTCTTCCCCTCTCCTGTGATTAATTAGCGCAAGAGAGAGAGAGAGCTCTGAAGAAAGATGCCGATCCGCAACATCGCCGTCGGCAACACCCAGGAGGTGTACCACCCGGGCGCCCTCAAGGCGGCGCTCGCTGAGTTCATCTCCACCCTCATCTTCGTCTTCGCCGGCCAGGGCTCCGGCATGGCCTTCGGTGCGTGCCCCCTCCGATCCCCAGCTCTCTGTCTGTCTCCACATGGATCGATTAATTAACACTGCACACACCCCTTATTCTGTCACGTAGAACAGAGTTTAACTTCTCGGTAGCTGCGCGTTCATTAGTCTACGTAGCAAATTAAAGCATGGAGCTGTTTCGTACGGGACAAATAACAGAAGCTTTTAACAAAAAGCGTTTAGGAGTCACTACAAAAGGCGTTCTTGCTAAAAGCTCACTGAAACTCCTCCTTGCTTTTCTTTTAATATATAAATGAATAAGGTCAAACGAAGTTGGGGAAGGGCACGGATCCTTTTAGGTAGAAATGGTTGATGAGGTTATGAAAACGACCGGTTTGCCATTGTCATTACGTGGAGAGCTGTGGAATCACTGCCGCCCGAAGAATCAGTACATTCTATTCGAGTCTTCTTGTGGTCTGCACAGTAGCCATATGTGCTGCTTCTGCCAAGAACCATCGAAATGCTCTCTAGCAGTGGCATGTTTGGATTCCTGAAAAAAGAGATAGTAGTGCTTTTCACTAAGTACTGATAATATTTTTTTAAAAACGCATAGAACATACAGTACATGTGGAGGAATCACCTGAAGATTTTACTAATGAGTCTGCCGCAAATCGTGTGCAGGCAAGCTGAGCGGCGGCGGCGGCTCGACCCCTGCGGGCCTCATCTCCGCTGCGATCGCCCACGCCTTCGCCCTGTTCGTGGCCGTGTCCGTGGGCGCCAACATCTCCGGCGGGCACGTGAACCCGGCCGTGACCTTCGGCGCCTTCCTGGGCGGCAACATCACCCTGTTCCGCGGCATCCTGTACTGGATCGCGCAGCTGCTGGGCTCCACCGTGGCGTGCCTCCTCCTCCGCTTCTGCACCGGCGGCCTCGCCACCGGCACCTTCGGCCTCACCGGCGTGTCCGTGTGGGAGGCGGTGGTGCTCGAGATCGTGATGACCTTCGGGCTGGTGTACACGGTGTACGCCACCGCGGTCGACCCCAAGAAGGGCAGCCTCGGCACCATCGCCCCCATCGCCATCGGCTTCATCGTCGGCGCCAACATCCTGGTCGGCGGCGCCTTCGACGGCGCGTCCATGAACCCGGCCGTCTCCTTCGGCCCCGCCCTCGTCAGCTGGTCCTGGGAGAACCACTGGGTGTACTGGGTTGGCCCGCTCATCGGCGGCGGCCTCGCCGGCATCGTCTACGAAGTGATCTTCATCTCCCACAACACCCACGAGCAGCTCCCCAGCACCGACTACTGAGCTGCTTGGTAGCTCGCCGTCCCGCGCATGCAGCAGCCGGTTTCCTCCGTCCGTTTGATGATGCTCAGTCCTCCTCTCGCTCGTCGCCGTTTAGTTTCTTCCTCGATCTCGTGTATGAATGAGTGCAACTCCGCTAGCCGCTGCTGCTGCGTCCTCGTGAAATTTGCAGGTTGAAAACTCTGTACTCGTGATGATGCATGAACTTCAGTCCAGACCCGTTTGCTTCTGTCAAATTTGTGAATTTGCCCGACTTTATTTTGCCAAATTCGTCCATCATTCAACGACGCCCACATGTGCATAAGAAACGATGGTTTTGTTCGAATCCTGACGGCGATTTCGATCCGGATCGCGCGGCGCTCCATAATGCAGCACAGGAGCGCGCATGTGACTTGCCACGTCGGAATCCAGTGGGCAGTGATGATAAGGCTGACATGTAGTTGTCTCAGCTCGTACCGTTAGCTCGCTCTCGCACTGGAAAAATGGCGTTTTTCGACCAAGCGGTGATTTTTGCTAGGACACTCAGTCAGTACTAGCAGTAACCGATGTGTGCCAGTAGTATAAATGCCTCATGGACTCACCCATGTGCTAGTATAAATGTCCCGTGGATCGACTCGTAGTCCCTCCTCCATGTCTAACGTGAGTGATTGGCATATGCATGCATGGGGGCACACCTGCACCATCTCGATCGTGCAGATGCAACATTCAACAATTCACACAACAGGTTTTCAGATTTCTAATCTTTACCTGATATGTCCCTTGCATGTGTATTATGCGCCGATCCATAGCTACTGGCCAAGCTGCATGCTGCATCCATGTATGTGCGTGACAGCGGTACATTCCAAGCACACGTACTGTAATTACCTTGTTCTCAGGTCTGGTGACACTAGGTTGTACCAGTACAGCATAAGCAGCTACCAGTAGCCAGCGGCTAAAAGAACTTACAGAGGAACAATAGTGGAAAGATTAGACGTGGCGTTCAGCTCGGAATATGCCTCTCTATCGGCAAGGATGGTTAGTACAGTGCCATCGCTGCTCGCGTTGCTGGCGATGCGTCCAGAGGCCTCGTGTCGTGTGCCCCCTCCTGCCAGCCTGACGCCCGGTCCTGGTCCACCACCACTAACTCTGATGAAGACCACCGCTCACTGCACATCGCCTTCGCTCGATCGATTATCTTCTATCCATGATCGTCAGTTTCTTTTTAACTACGGATTATTCCCTGACAAGAGGCCAAAAACGGTGCTGTCCACTAGCTTAAACTAAGGGGCCGGTAGGACGTTGCGGTGGCACGTTAACGCGCGGATAAATATACGAGTCAACCGGTTTGTCTGCAAAGCCAAGAAGAGATGGTGGCATCATGCTACCACCGTACCCCTCGCACTGTCAAAGATTACTATCGCACCCTGGCTCCTTCATCAAAGCGCTGTGCGTACAGGAATCCAGATTTTTCAGACAAAGAAAATGTCGAAATCATGC
Source organism: Sporobolus alterniflorus (assembly GCA_008808055.3). Lineage (NCBI taxonomy): Eukaryota > Viridiplantae > Streptophyta > Magnoliopsida > Poales > Poaceae > Sporobolus > Sporobolus alterniflorus. The sequence goes on from VSTD030002138.1 coordinate 8,762, forward strand.
ATGGCAGCGCCAGCTCTGTTTTGGAATCGACCAGGCAGCAGTAGAATGACGATCCAGTAGCCTCCACAGACCAACCAAATGTCCTCCCTCCAGGATATTTTACGCACTGGGACCGCGCGCACCGATCATTTTCTCGCTGTGTGTACGAGCTAGCGTTATTAGAGCATCTGCTAAAAAATATTTTTTCTTTACAGTTAACTAATAGTACTACTTAAAATACATCTCCAACAGACTCTTGCCTCAAATAGACTGCTCTCCATCCCGGTTTTCTAGCTCGGTAAGACTGGCGAGCCAAGCTGCCTCGCCATCGCTCCTTGCCGCACGCCCACGTTGGCGTTCCCGTGCCTGCCTTCCCACACGCCGTCGTTCTCGTGCCTGCTGGACCTTGGCTACTTGTCTCGCGCGCCCAAGGTCGCCCAAACGTCGCACCCATGGAGAAGACCAAGACGAGCTCGTTCAGGCCGAAGTTGGGGCGGGAGGCCATCATGTTGCCGAGCACACAGGCGGTGACATCGATGGCGAGTGGCGGTAAGGTTAGTTTGAGGATAAGCTGATGCGATGGGATCACCAATCAGATCAGAATTCGTGAGTGGAATTGATTAGCTGATGCGATGGGATCACCAAACGTAAGCTGGCGGCAAGGTTAGTTTGAGGATAAGACTGAACTAATCGCATGCATGACGCGAGAAGCGAGTGCTTCTTTTTTTCAAGACCAAGGAACGAAGCGCCTGGCTTTAGAGAGCAACCCATCAACCCCCATGCGCATCCCATGCGGTTAGTAACCATTTCACTATTTGACACGCTCACTTCTCGCATCGGCGTGAAACACGAGCGCTTCACTTTACACTGTTGCTAGGAAAAGCAAAGCACACACGACGAGAAGCATGCAGTCCCCAACGCGACACGGGCCGGGGGTGTGGCTAGCACTCTAGCACTGGATACTGATGGTGTCGTTGTCTTTGCATTCATCCCTGATACTGTGTCACGAAGATATGCAGCTGGATGACGATGCTGCTGGATCAGGACAGAAAACCGTAGACGGATTAGGTTTCCTCCAACGCTAATGGCCGAGATTTTTTTTTCGCAAAAAAAGGCCGAGATTATGCATGCGTTCTGTGTTCACCGGCCTGCACCTGGGTCCCTGCGGTAACGTTCTCCTGAAGCACCCTGTTTCCACAAATGGGCAGTCACTCTTACTCTCTGCAGGATTGCCTCATATGGCACCTTATCCGTGATTAACTTAGAGCATCCCCAGCTCAGCTCATGTTTTGCCAAGTCGCCGGACGTAACATGCAGACGTAGTTACCGTACCACTCGAGTTGGCACATGCAATGCCATCGGATCCTGTCTTCTTCGCATCACATGCGTCCCCTCCCCTGAAATGACTCTGCTTGCGCCGCTGGATCAGTGGATCCCGCGCCAAGCATGACCCACCTCGCCCTGCATCGCTGTAGGCAGTAGGCGCCAAACAGAAACTGGGAGGGACGAAGTCGCCATAATTTTGGTGCCTACTCCGCAGACCAGCGGATGGGGCTGGGTTGGACGGCCTGCCCCCGGGTGAAACCGGCACACGTTCTCCGCAGGAAAAAGACGGTGGGTACATCATCCAGGTCACTGTTGACCTCTTTTGTGTGCAGCACATTGGCTGCTAGCCATGACCAGGGTGTAGTGTAGCTCTGGACTGGACCTTTCCTGTCCCTTCAATTTTGGTTAAATCAAGTATAGGTAGTATCTTCTTCCTTGAATGACTATGCAGACCGCGGCTATGTGGCAGCGCTCTTTTTGCCTAGAAGCAGTGATTTGACAGAGGAACGATTGAACAAGTCATGTCATGTTACGTATCAGTTTCGTAGCTGCCATTTCAGGGACAAAATGAGGTCTGTTCATTTTTTTTATGGCTCGCCAACGTGTCTCTTTTGACGCTGTGTACGGATGCGATAGTTAGAGTTTCATTTTTTTCTTGCAACTGGCGAGTTTTGTCGCTCGCAACAATCTCAAACTGTGGCGTCAAGTTGAGGATCAACTTGATCCAGCGGAGGATACGGGATCGTCCTTTCCAATGCATTTCCGTGCAAAGAAATGGTGGCGGCGGTACCTGCAGCATAGTCACATCGCACCTTCACATGTGTTTGATCACGGATCGGAGCCCAGCCTCTGCCTGTCATGATCATCTCGTCGTCCCTTCACGAGAACCAGCGGCGCACAGCAAAACAGCTGATGCAAAACAGGCCAAGTACATGAATCCATGATTAAACGCAATTATCGCACATGGTCTAGTGAAACATAAGCATCTGCATCCTCCTCCATCAGGATATCCAGGTGGATAGGTGATCCTGGAAAGAATCATCCTCGCTAGAGGAACAAAACATGTGACGCACCTATCCTGCAAACTAAACTGATAGCAGTCCTCTCAAAGAAGCCTGAAAACTTAACAACTCGAGCAATTCCTCCATTTATGGTCACACTGGCAATGATACAGTTAAAAAACTGGAAATGTCAGAACAAGCACAATCCATCCAATTGAACAATAACCGGCTGCACAATTCAGTATACGAACCCGGCAGCTTAATACTTCACAGTACTGCAGGACGCCCATACCTAAAGCCATACACTTCCACCCATACAATTACGGAAGTCATCAGCTGAATCTCTCGTCACAAGAGGCAAACTGACTTGCCACGTAAGGAAAAGCTGTACAGATAAGCCCAGCCACACCAAAACCTCATGTGGTTGATTCTCCCTTTGCATTTGTTGCACCACGGAGCATTTTCAGATACAACCCATTTACAGCGCAGTGGAAGGACAGCTACACCTAGAAATTATGAGTTGATTGCAAAAGTGGGTCTACTGACAGCATCCTCCACCCTGTTTTGCATTATCCTGCTTCTGTTTCAGAATGTTCCTCTTGACGACTGAAGAACCTTCCTCCAAAAGACTTGGGACCTCAAGAATCTGCAATGGATTAACAGAAGGAACTTACGTTTAGCTCAAACTACGACTTAACAAAAAGATGACTATGTGCCCCCAAAACAGTTTCAGCAAGGTTCTGATCAAGTAACACAAAACTAGATTCACAACCTGTATTTTACCTAAAAATGGAGGGGTCTACATTATCATACATAGCATTGGATGCAATAGGATGTAACTCTGGAGCACATAGTCATTATGTTAGAAACAAATTACTGATATTTTCGAGCTCTAACCTCACTGATGGTACCCACACAAATGATTCATAATGTCGATGTATCGTCACATAAGTTCACACAACTAATTTTCTGGAGTTCTTAGAAGGCAAATCAAGGGAAAAGAGATAATATTTTGTATTTTATCTTTCTGTTTTGTGCAGATGTACCTTTAATGCAAGCTCTTCAAAACATTGCTCAACATTCTGTCTTGTTTTG
>VSTD030002139.1:0-12161 GCA_008808055.3 Sporobolus alterniflorus
AGGTCGCGTTGAAGTAGGCGAACTGGCCCGTTGCGGGTACCTCGCCGGACAGGTTGTTATATGAAAAATCGACGGCCGTTAAGCTCTGCATTCCTGCGATGGAGGGCGGGATCTCCCCTTCGAGCGCGTTGTGGGACACGTTGAGGTAGTTGAGGATGCGAAGCCCCGCGAGCTCCGGCGGGACGTGGCCGGAGAGCTTGTTGTCCGCGAGGTCGAGGAAGGTGAGCAGTCGGCAGCCGCTGATCGCCGGGGGCACCTCGCCGGAAATAAGGTTCCCGGAGAGGTCGGCCTTCGAGAGCTGCTGCAGCTTTCCGATCTCCGGCGGAAGCTCGCCGGAGAACCGGTTCCCTGCGAGCAGCAGCTTCTGCAGCCCGACGAGCCCGCCGATTCCCGCAGGCAGGTGGCCGGACAGTCGGTTGTTGTACATGCTCAGCTCTCCTATCGACGGCGACACCTTGTCGGCGTCGAGCTGGAGCACGCCGGAGAGCAAATTGTCGTGCAGCTCTATCTGCGTGAGGTTAGGAAGCGTGAACAGCTTGGCCGGCACCGTCCCGTTGAGGTAGTTCTCTCCTAGCCGGATCCTCGTCAACGACGGGCAACCAGCGAGGCCGTCTGGGATGCCGCCGAACAGCGAGTTGCCCAGCGCGATGAACGTCTGCAGCTGCTCGCCGGCGCAGAGCTCGGTGGGCAGGACGCCCGTAAGCCTGTTCGTGCTCACGTCGACGATCCTCAGCCGGGTCGCCGCCACGCCGAGGCTTGCGGGGATCCCACCGGTGAAGTTGTTCTCCCACAGCTGCAGCACCTCGAGGCTCGGGAGCTCGCCGATGAAGTCCGGAATATCGCCGGCGAGGCGGTTGCGGAAGAGGTTCAGCAGCGTCAGGTTCGTCAGCGAGGCGAAGCTCGCGGGGATCTCCCCGACGAACAGGTTGTTGGACAGGTCGAGCGATTTCAGCGCGCCCATTGCGGCAATCTCCGTCGGGAGCCGACCGGACAGCGCGTTTATCTGAAGAAAAAGAGTGTCCAGCGACGTCAGGTTGGCCACCTCCGGCGGGATCTCCCCGGAGACGCCGCAGTTTGCGAGGTCGAGGCGGATGAGCGCCCGCAGCCTCCCGAGCTCCGGCGGTATCCCGCCGGTGAAGGTGTTGAAGTACCCGAGGTACAGCTCCCTCAACGTGGTCAGGTTGCCGAGCTCCGGCGGTATCTCGCCTGTCAGCTCGTTGCCGGAGAGCGCCAGGTAGCGGATGCGGCGCCACTGGCCGTACGACCGCGGGATGCTGCCGGAGAAGAAGTTGCCGCCGAGGTGGAGGTGGAGGAGGTCGGTGAGGTTGGGGATTGCCGCCGGGAGCGGGCCGGTCAGGTTGTTGTTGTAGAGGTCGAGCACGGTGAGGCTCCTGAGGGACGCGGTGATCTCGTTGGGGAAGGTGGAGTTGAGGATGTTGTTGGAGAGGTTGAGCGACTGGAGGTGCGGCAGGGCGGCGAGCGCGGCGCCGGGGATGGGGCCGGACAGGTTGAGGCCGGAGAGGTCGAGGGAGATGACGCGTTTGTCGTCGGCGTCGCAGGACAGGTGCGGCCACGAGCAGAACGGGGTGTCGCGCGTCCAGTGCTTGGAGAGGTAGCCCGAGAGGTCGGTGAGCGCGGCCGAGAGGTTGAGGAGGGCAGCCGCTTCCGGCGAGGAGGAGGAGTCGGCCGCGGTGCAGTGGGTGGCGGTGGCGAGGAGGAGGAGGACGGACAGAAGGATGGAGGACGCCATTGGCGTGGTGGTGAGTGGAATGGGTGCCCGAGCGGGTGGGCAGCGTGGGCTATAGGGGCGGCGAGACCAGCAGCTGCTGGAGGCCTGTAGCCAGCAGTCGTTGCACTACCAGAGCGGATCAAGCCGAGAGAAAATGACAAATTGCGATAAATCTGGAGAAAATCGCTGTAGCTTCCTGATCTACTACCACTGAATTAGGAGATTTCCACCGAATGGCTGGTTTCACAACAATATATAGCGTGCCGTTTCCTTTTCTTCTTTGCTGTTGCTTTAACTTGTTTGTGAAACTGCGATTTATCCTATCATTTGTGCCCGTTTTGCTTATTTTTCCTCTGAAAACTGAATGCTTTCGTGAAGAAAATAAATTTGTGGGGATTTTTTTGTTAGAAACAGTAGAGGGAGCTGCAACTCAAATTCATTTGTGATGCCTGGACGTACCAACTGCGAACCAAAGGTTTTGAATGCGCTCCTCACGGCGCACGCTGTTGTTGTGCCCCTTTTTCTTAGATCAAAAGGCCTAGCCTGACAAAACTTACAGCTAGTCAGGACAGACGCTTGCGATCGCAACGAGCGTGGGGGAATTTCGTTACACCCAAAGTTCATGCTCATCGCGTGCATCGGCGTGGTGGAGCCCGAGCTACAAAGCCGAACAACTAGACTACTGTAGTGGGTGGTGAGCCTGGTTTTACCACCTACCAGGGGAACAGGAAGACGGAACATCTGCCGTGCATAGAGCATGGAGACAGTGAGCCTCGGGTGGACCTGGATTCCCCTGCCCGTGCTGTACCGGGATTCGGCAGAACGAACGGGCGGACGGTTCATTCCATCATACGAAACACAAAGCAGAGCTGAAGTGAGCGCCCGGGTCCGGCAAGTTCCATTCCACCGGCGGAATGCCAGCCCGGATTCTAGGATCGCTGCAAGCGCAAGCCCCTGAAATCAAATCATCTCCCGTCCGCTCGCACCTTGCGCGGATCGACCGACCCCGGACCCGGAGGCGCCATGATGCGGCGGCCATGATTCGGTTCGGTCACTGCGAGCGCCTCCTCTCTCGGACGTGGTGTGCGCAGGCTGGGCCCGAGCAGGCCGACGCGCGGCCTTTGTGCCAACGCGATTAAATAACGCGGGTATAGGGTAGTCCACCGCACCACTAGCCTTCCCGCCCGCCGCTTGAGCCTGAATCCGAGTTTCAAGCTGGCGGTGGATTGCTTCGACCCCCGTGTACACTAAAAGGTAGTAGTATATCAGCGGCCGCCGTGCGAGCGTATTCTGAATATTTTCTGATCGCAGATACCCCGGGGATTGGCAGTATCCCTGTGGTCATCTGATTGAGCGATGAGGAGGACGCCTCGTGCAGTCTATACGACCTTCCGCGGTCCCGGTGGTGAAGCAGCAGCTTCGTCGTTCCCTGTTTCCTGCCTTGTCGTTGCGTTGGAGCCGGGGGCGACAGAGCCAGGGTATCATAATGCGAGCATCTGGCTGTATCGTATCGTCGTAGCAGCCAGGGGTAGCAGGTACATTGCTGAGTGAGCCAACGTTGGACTAATTGGAATCGTTTGCCATGGTTAGCTTATTTCCCCACTTGTGACGATCCAGCTGTGTCTTGCCAACATTTCATATACGTAACCATCACAATGCAAGATGTCGTCCACCCACACCTTTGGTCAAATTTGGCGCAGCCAAGAAACACAGCCAGTCAGTCCTAGCGTGCCGTGAATTGCTACCGGTCCAAACATCATCACCAGTTACCAAAGTCTAAAGCCGGCCAGTTAATGATCTGCACCCCCGCGCCTTAAATTGGCTGCCACCGTGATACTAGCTCACTCTTTGATTCCTGTTGCATTGACCTTGTTCCTCAGTGTCAACGCGACTTTAATGCTGCCCTACAACTGTAGTAGTACACCACCCCTAGCCCAAGTCCCCAATGCCCATATGATCTCCAGCGTCTTCCTCCTTGTCTCCTGGGGAGCCTTAATTTTGGACGCTTCTACCGCGCAGACCCTGAGCCCGAAACCACCCAGATTACCAGGGGATCATCGACGGTTCGATTTAAGAAACGCCGGGTCGCTGATCCAGAGAAGAACAGCGATGGGCCAAAGCAATACGCATCTTTAATTCGGGTCAATGTCTCGTGCTCTTGTCATTTTCTCGATTGAGCTCACGCATCGTAGCGTCGACCGTGCGGTACGCATTTAATCTGGTAATCTTGGTTTGAGGCAGGAGTTAATTCCTTGGACCTTGCCCCCGAGATCATTGCATTGTTTCAACTCTTAAGCTTCGCCCTAAGACCTCGTGATTCAGGTGTGCTTGGACCACCACCAAAGGAGTACCACTACTCTCAAAGAGATTAGAGAATGCAGGACTAATATGGTTTAGTCAGCTGCTGGCCAAATGCAACAAACATGTCATTTTAAGTCTTCAACAAAGCCATTTCATATCATTATCTAAAAAACAAAGCCGTTTCATATAGCAGAGCTGGCTATTATGTTGGCTAAAAATCAAAGTATTTTTTGTGGCTACTAGATAGAGGAGAAATACTCACTAAAGATAACTTAGTTAAAAGAAACAGGCACTGAAATGTGATGTGTTGCTTTTGTAATAATTACGAGACCATACGACATCTCTTTTTTTATTGTACTCTTGCTAAGTTCATATGGAGAATCATCCAATTAACTTTCGGGCTAGGTACACCTACCACAGTGAGGAACGTTTTTGGCGCTTGGACCCAAAACATGAATATAAGAAGTAAACACCTTCTGTATGTACGAACAGGCGTCATGTTATGAGGAATGTGGTTAAGCCAGAATGATAATATATTTAACAAGTTACCCATCGCATCTTAGAGGAAAACCGAACAACGCTGCATAGATTAAGTTGATTGTCATGCTTTTATGGATGTTGGGCACATTAGTTTACATAGTCTAAATTGTGCCAGATATGTAATAATTTAGGCCGACTCACAGAGCCCGAGACCTTTTTCATTTTCTTAATGAAATAAACCCATATTCCAAAAAAAATTAGGATGGCTAAAAGAGTAAATACAAATACTTAATGCCGTCTGTTTTATCCACTCCCAGCTGAGAACAGGCTTTTTCCCACTTGGGCCTTGTGCTTGCGCCGGCGACTCACCAAGCGCCCGTTTTCTTCTATCCCCCTTCCAGGCAGGATACTTCCGATGTAGCAAAGCTTTCAGCTGGCTGACAAGGCACCAGTATATTTGCTCTTAGGAAAACCAGTTTTGAGCTGGGCGCGCCACGACTAACGAGACCGTCACCGGTTACCCGAGAACTGTTTGTTGTCAACACCGTACTGGACTACGGAGGCCCGTCGTGCCGGGCCGACGCTAGGAAAATGCGGCCCAAGCACTGGACGTGGCACGGTCGGCCTCTGTCGGGGGCCGTACCAGGCCCAGGTACGGCCTAGTTTTAGTGGAGGTCTCGAAGAATACGTACTACTATGCAGAAAGCGTATTTTTCGTGAAAATGGATTTTTTTTGTTTCTTTCTATCTCGAAAACATATTGAATTTTGAGTTGATTTTTGTTTATGGGATTGTACCAATACAACACCAGCATGTAAAATTTTTGGAGTTTTTTTTGCATGAATGTATGTTCAAATATTACACAAAAGGCATATAAGTCACGAGGCTTTGAGAGAAATTAATGGGAAATTGAAGTTACACCAGTGTAAGTTCTTAAAAAAATTTAATGAAAAGCCTCGCAGGATCGAACAAGAGAAATCAGCGGAGCAGTTGGAAGACGAGAGGGTGCTGGACGAGGAGGAGAGCACGAACAGCTCGAGTGGTTTTCGTTTAGTACCTACTTTGAGAATCGCATCAACCGTCACTACGATTCATGCGAATTAAGACGTCAGTAAGTTGAGGATGTAGATTTTCGTTTCCCTTTTCTTTTTGAAAATATCGATTTCATAAATTGTACGAGTAAGACGTCAGAGAGATCTACCAGAACAGATGACTAGGACTTTTCATCACTTGAATGAGTAGGTGTCCTCTAGGTTGATAGAAAAAGCACATACACTTTCTGGTCTTATCCACACAGAACAGGCACCATGTTTAGTAATCCAGATGACAGGGATGCCAACACAATTTGGCCGTTCAGCTCTACAGAGCAAAGCCCTGACATAATCGGGGTGTGCTAAACAACAGTTTTACTGATCTTCTTATTTTTTCCTTTGATTTTTAACGTGTTAAGCTTTTCTTGGCAATGCCAATGTTGTTCTCAGAATGTTACGTGTGAATACTTTTATTATCTATCACTTTTGCTGCAGCTTCTGTGGCTTCCATGCGCTATACAAAGACAAACTAGCATCATGGTTATTTTTGTGTTTTGTCATCTAAATGTCGTACCATGGGACCTAGATGTCATACCACTCCATTTGTCTGATGCAGTCAGGTTTTTAACTGCCAGTGGCTCACATTTACTCATGCAGCACCAGTCCTATCCCTATCTTCGCAATTGATGCGCTTGCTCTTGCTGACGATCGATCACGATGATCAAAGGCCGTGGCTAGCTGCTGCGATTTGTCGAATATTAGTGTGTGGGGCTAACATTTGGCAAATGACAGTAATCTAATCAATCACAATGCAGCCGATTTCACTCGAATCATGTCCCTTGGTATGTCTATTTGTACCGTACCAGTGGAATTCAGTTGTTGGCTCTTCTCAAAATAAGGGATTTATAATAAATAAGAAATCGTTGTAAGAGTTGTGAACTTTTAAAGAACCTCATGTAAGCTAGACAAATCATGCTCAAACAACTAATGATTTCTTATGTTTTGCCAATGTGAACAGATGAATGAGTCAGAAAGAAATCTCATATGTAACACAGAGGGTTGTCAATCCCAAACATACATTCAGAAAATCACAACCCCTCAAATGAAATTCATCAGAACCGTTGTCAGGTTGCTTATGAGCCCAGCTGCTGAGGAAAAGCCTTCCCCGATCTACATGGAATAAAAATCATCAGTCAAACTTCTGAAAATTCAAACATGGGTTTAGAGCATCTCCAAGAGAGGGCATACAAAGCTAGTATCTTAAAATATAAGAATTAAGCATATAAAATACTCTTCAACAATAACTCTATTTTACAAAGATTTGTTAAATAATTATAGGGCTCAACCTCCCAGATCCTAAATATAATATCTCACCTATTGAGGTCATAATCTTATTTTTATATCATATCGTCAATCTTTTATTTTCTAATAATATAATTTCTTTTCTAATAACATAATTTAGGATATGACTATTAGCGAGAATAATTTTCTTTATACCTCAAACTCAACAAATCAATCATTAAATTAAATTATAACGCCTAAATATACTACTTATTGAAGATGCTCTTACACACATAATATCTATAGTTTGCAACAATGAGCAATATACTACTGCAGATTTCACGGATGCAACGACGAGGGTGAATTTTTATTTCTGAGAAGTGCCAGCACATAGCTCAAAAAAATGTTGAATAATTCAAAGGTTGATCGAGGAGAAGCCTTTACCTTTGCAGTTATGGTGATACTGAGGCAAGAATCCGTGAACGGAAGGACGCTGGTGTTTATGATGGAAAGACCCTGGTTCTCGACCTCTGAGAAGACCATTATCAACACTCCTCTCCTGTCCTTGCAGCAGATTTTCATCAGGACGGTATTGCCATGGATGCTAGCCTCAACTGTCGGGACGTACCCGCTCATAGCTCCGGAGGAAGAACTCACGTTGGGCCTTGAAGGGTAGCTGTTGTCAGTGTCACTCGATATGCAACACTTGCTCTCGAAGACGGTGGGATCAGATGTTCCAGTTGAGCTTTGCTGTTCCAATGTCCTCACCTTCTCCTCCAGCTGCTTCACGTACTCTATGGTGCTCCCTAGGATAGATATCTTGTCTGTCTAAAAAATGGCAAAGGTTCAGTTAGTACCTCCATCAGAGACATCGTTATGCTGGTATATATACCCAAGTAGTTATGCACTATTGCAAAGCTATCTAAAGAAAACTTATCTCTAAAACAAAAAGAACAATATCTATGAAGCATCTATTATATTATTATTAAAACAATATTTAGAGCCACATGCTCGCCTAGAATGCCTCAAGACTCCACTATCATTATAATTTATTTGTTAAAAATACCCCTCACCTGCATGGGCCGATAAAAAACTCTTTTCGCTTCTTGATCCACTTATACCTTGGCCCACATACGTTCTCTCTTCTCATTAAACCCTAGCCGTCCCCGCCCCTTAAAGAATCTCTCCGTCGCCACCTCTCGGAGTTAGCAAGTTTGAAAGTGGGAGATGCCAGAACCTCACCGGTATCATTTTCTTTACCAACGCGAGCCTCTCTCCTCCTTCTCCTGTTGCCACCACAGCCCGGTCGTGCCCCGTACAACTCAGCGGCAAGCTCACTCATTCACTCAAGTGCGAAGGCAACGATAGTGCCCTCGGTTGAGGACAACGAGATGGGTATGCAACATCTCACTAAGGTTCTCACATCCCTAGGGTACAATGAGATGCCATCGGCGGCGACTCTCCTCACTGTTTCACCGTCTGTTGCCTGGGTTCTCACATCCATGAGGTACAATAAAATGACATCGACAACAACTCTACTCACTGATTCGCCATCCATTGTGAGGTGGACCAGGGCCATCACCGTCTTGGTGATGTCTTACGTCTTCCTCAATGCCTCCTGCCATGCATGGTGCTCGCACCATCACCTATTCCTTGAGCACATCGACTCAGACTACTTCCCTGCCTCAACATCGTCATTGATACATTCGTTCTCTACCACGTCAACATGTATGTCGACGGTATCGAGATCTCCTACCCCAAGCTCTACAACAAAATCTTTTTGATATTTAAAATTTATTTATTTACTAGCCACACAAATGCGCAAATAGGCTTACTAGTTAATACATTATAATCTCAAGTACCGTATCTATGGGTCAATGGCCTAGCTACTTAGCCAGCGCTATGTGTCAAACTGCTCATTTGGTAATTGGTACGGTATTCAATAATTACGAGCGAAGATTCTAGATTCCTCCTGATTAAAACTAGTACTTTGATACAGTAGTAGTACCTATATTGCTGGATCGTTAGGACTCCAAGATTCCTCTTGATTCGCTTCAGCCGCACGGTCTAGGCCGTCTCTTGCTCGCCATGTCGCGCAAGCAGGCTGCGAGAGTGCGCCACGGCGCTTGACCAGGCACACTTGCCGGGATTTTTTTTGTGTATATCGGTTTACAGAATCTTACAGTTTCTAAGGCCAGTTTCAATTTCTTCACGACAGTTTTCTAAAAACTGCTTAATTTGAGATACTTTGGATATGACGTACATGGAGCCACGCAACTCCACACGCAGGGGATTGGAACTGTTAAATTATTATGTATGGATCAGTTTGTTGGGTTAATCTCAATGCTTGGGTCTTCGGTTGAACCGAGGTTCGACGGTGTGCAATCTAACCCTAAGCGGGACCGATTCTCGTAATGCTATCAACGGTGGGAAGCCTCACTGTCTAGCCGCCGCCACCCTCCTATCTCTACACCCGCAGCCGAAGGCCATGGTGGCGCCCTCATCGTCCTCATCTTCACTCGGGAAATAAGGTATAAGATCTAAGCCTTAATTTCAGTTAGAACCGACTAGATGCTACCCATAGCCGATTCCTAAGTTATCTAAGCATTCCATAATCTCTAAGTCTTACATTGACATCAAGAGCTAGGGTTACATCTAGCTCAGTGAGGCGTCGGGACCACTGAGCCGACACCCCTAGTTCTCTTAGATCTACTTTTCCCATAGCATGAATAAGAAAATGATTTGGATTAGATCGAGATAGAACCGAATCAAAGCAAAGAAATCCCCAAAACTCAAACCCTAGCCTAAGATCTGGCCCCCGAGACTCACCTAGGCCCCCTGTTTTACCGGATCTTTCCCGTCGGAGTCCGGGAAGGAGACCCGTAGCGCCACCGCTTGCCGGCGACAACCTAGGGTTGTGCGTGCGTTTCTCAGATTAGGGCACCGCAGTGAGCCGGCTCGACGGCGGCGTGCTCACCCTCAGGTCAACGTCGCCCACCGACGAGCGGGTGCCGCCGCTCCCCCAGCCGGTCGCCACGCGCTCTCGCTATTGGGACAGAAGCAGGGGACAAGAAATGGTGGCTAGTGGTACGGGGAACCGACCGACGTTGGGTTTTTCTTCACCCAACTTTGACATGTGGCTGTCCGATATGATTCAACGATTCACATCGCTTTGGGCTCCTTTTGGCCTAGGTGGGAGCGGGCGTTCGTAGCCTAGGCCTTAGCCACTTTAATTGTCATGCGGCAGGCCGGTGACCGGACTGGGTTCTGCTCGTGGGCCAAAAATGAGTAAGTTTTTTAGTTTTTTTAGTGTCCGGACAATCATAAGTCATGAGCTAAGTTATTTTTTCAGCATTCCAGTTTTCTGGAAATTAGATAATTGGTCCAAAATTAAGCACAATTAAGAAAATTAGCTATGGTAGAATTCTAGATAAAAATGTGCTTTATGTTAGTGACATTTTCTGCAACTTTAGAAATTTTGTGTTAATTTTTCTGGTCAAGTTTAATCCAATGATTAGCTTGATTAGAAAATTGAGTTAAATTAAGTTTTGATTAAGATTGAATGCTGCAAAATTCTGTCACTATCATAATTAAGTTAAGATTAAGTTTAAGTAATTAGGTTGTGGGTAAATTTTAGAAATTAAGTTTTTGAGATTTTTAGTGGCAATTTTCTGTAATTTTGAGGATTTTAGTGTTCTTTTCTAATTAAATTTGATCCAATGATTAAATTTGATTGGAAATTAATTGAGTTAAGAATTATGATTAGGTCTTAAGTGCATTAATTTTGCCACTATTTCATTAAGTTCATAAATTATGCTTCCGCTGTGTTTTTACACTATTTTAGATATTATTTGTTCATCCAACCTTACGCAAGCATTATTTATTCTTACTAATCAAATTGGAACCAACGAAAAATTTGATTATGAGAGTGAATGATTTTAAGGTGCTATGGGTTATCACGACTGAGTTTGAATTAGTTCTACCTCTACCTATGGTAGTGTATAATTAATTATGTTATAAGTATATTTACATGTGCTTAATTGACTTATGATGAATTTGTGCATATGAATATTAAGGTTCTTCCTCGGAGTCGAGTGATAAGGCTCCTCAGAAGGGGCAAGTTCCACGGTTGTTTACATATTATGTAAGTTAGCGGGACACCAAATGAAGGACTGTATGGAGTTTCTCAAGTGGTTGCATAAGAAGGGTATTCCATTCAGAGAAGGATGAATGAATTAGAGTTTGTAAACAACATGAGTGCTAAATTTTCAAGTCATTGAGAGACTCCCATTATGTAATAAGCAATGACTTTTATGAATTAGATTGATGTCCTTATGTGTCTTCCATGAGAAGGATTTCTTAGTTAAAGCACTCATGTTTGTAATAATGGATTTGGTCATCACGTTGTGAATGATAATTGATATTTTGTTTAATTAAGTTTCCATTGAGATTGTTGGTATTGTTTTCTGACATAATAAGATTTATTTTGTTGTCACTACATGAGTATGTGAATATCATAAGAATAAGAATCATTGTCATATTTGTTATGATATTTTAATGCGCATTATGTTCGTCACCATTATGACCCTCTAAGAATTACAATTCTCATTGCAACGATTATTTGAATCATAATGAAGTACTAAGATAAATGATTCATTAAATTAATTTTGAGAGCATCTTCTACATCTATCCAACGGTAATGTGAAAATTGAGGCCAATTTTAAGATATTTTATCTTAGTTTAATTTTAAGCATGATAATTTGTCAATTGACCAATGTTGATGGTAAATTTATCATGATTAAGTTATTTTCTTAAGTTTTTTATTCTATTCTCTACCGACGCGTAGTATAGAGTCAAAACTTAGAGTTAATC
The DNA here is from genome assembly GCA_008808055.3 of Sporobolus alterniflorus. Classification (NCBI taxonomy): domain Eukaryota; kingdom Viridiplantae; phylum Streptophyta; class Magnoliopsida; order Poales; family Poaceae; genus Sporobolus; species Sporobolus alterniflorus. The sequence continues at coordinate 11,694 of VSTD030002139.1, forward strand.
TAAGCATGATATTTTGTCATATAACAAAAGTCAATGATGAATTTGTCACAATTGAGTCATCTGGAGCTTGGTTCTATGTTACCGAGACATAGAATTAAATCCTATGATTTAATTAAGTATGATGAATTATATCTTCTGAATGACATTAATGATAAATTCACCATGGTTACTTTCCATGTTATTAAGTCCTTATAAGAAATCAGGAATTAATTCTATCTCTGCCCAACAGTGTTTTAGAATTATGTTCAACAGTGTTTTAGAATTATATTCTCTCATTCTTAGTTTCTACTTAGACACGGTGATTTTATCATTTGACCAACATTGGTGGTATTTTTACTGTGATAAAGTATCATGATGGATAAGTAATTAAGTCAAAATAATAATTTCACTTTACCCAATAGTGATGTGAACTTAAAACTTCTCTTATGATTTTAAGCATAATGATTTTATCGTTCGACCAACGTTTGA
>VSTD030002140.1:0-11249 GCA_008808055.3 Sporobolus alterniflorus
GATTGTTGTACATAAAAGGTAGGTATTGTGATACATACAACATCTAGTGCCATGCGCAAACGGCGCTTTAGGTCCAGGATTTCTCTGGTAGATGCCTTGCTAATAAGACGGAATAGGCTCCCTCTGGTTACATGTGTATATCTTATTCAGTCTGATAGCAATCCAAATAAATGAGACAAATCTAACAACAGAAATTCATGGAAGGTTTACCTGGGTAGATACTCTATAACTATTGACAAATGTGGACATTTTGTCACTGCACCCATGAATAATACCACGTTTGGATGGCGGACTCGTTTCATGATAGAAATCTGGAACCCGTATTGATAAGGCCAGGTTATGATTGTGACTTGATGTATGGTAAGTTGAAACTTTGATGCATAAACTGGATCGGTGAAATTACCTCTCTGAGGAATTCCCTCAGCTGCGCTTCGCCAACATCCTGGTCTGTTAGTATCTTCACTGCAACATCCTACACATTCCAATCTGCAATCTCAAATTTATGATCTCCAGTGGACGCTTAACTCAATGCAGAAGTAATGAAAAAACAGGATTCCACGATACAAGTTTAAGACACTTACAGAGCCATTCCAGTCAGCACGATAAACTGTGCCGAAAGAACCTGAATTGCATCCCAGCAGCGATCAAATCCAAAGCACACAGAAATTCAGTAAAAATTCTAGGGGTAAAGAAGTACCAGCGCCTACGCGTTCCTTGAGCTCGAGCTCTACCCATGATATCTCAAGCAAATCCGCAGCGAGAGACGGCTCAATGCTCAGCAGTTTTGGAAGCGAAGCACCCGCTAGGTTCTCTTTGTTTCCATTTGCAGTACCAAAGTCCATCACCTCCAACGCAGGTATGCCATTACAGTGGCCCTTCTGCGTGATCTGACTGCATTTCGGGTGTAAGCCTTCTCTGCTATCTGTGCGAACAGAGTTTTTCTCCTCTACAACGCAGCTCCTAGCAGCTACAAGCAGTGAAGTATTGATCAGCATGTAAAGCACGACTGACTGAACATTTCGGGCTGTATCCAATGGTAGGATGCATGCATACCTGAATACTGGGAGGTTGACAGCACCGTGTTGTTGCATCGGTCGTTGACCATCACTTGATTACAAGTAATTGGTGCTGCATTGTTTGCTGAGCCTGTTGTACAGAACACGGTTTTGAAAGGTGAAGGGACGGAGGAGAGCAATTGCCCGTTGATGGATGAGTCCGGGCTGGTGATGCTTCCTGGGTCAACTACAAGGTCCACCACATATTCCCTGAAGCCACCATCAGAATTGCTAAACAGATTGAGACGAATGCAAAACATAGCATCACATAATCAACTGTAAAGTCAATAGCCCCTTGACATCAACGTTCAGAAGAGAGACTGCAGAAGTGCATATACACCTGCAGGGTTGAGTGTCTTCTTGACACCACAATACATGCGTGCAAATTAAAATACAGAAGAAAAAACAGAACGAGTGTCGAGTACAGACCTTACGTATCGCCTCTCGCCGTCAATTTTTACAAGGCAAGAGGATCGATGAGGTGCAGAGCAGTACTTGCAACCTTGCGCGATCCGGCATGGCAAGCCGATGAAATCCGCCAGTTCCTGAATTGTTTTTGGAGAGAACATGGCACGCTAAGCTTAACAGGAACCATACCGGTGCGGCATTGCCTGAGGGTTCTGAATCCGATCGATGGTGCTAACCTTGAAAAGGATGGCACGGTGCCGGCAGAAACCGATGGACAGGTCGCCGATGGGGACTATGACGCACTTCTGCTGCTTCCTCAGCTGTTTGCTCACCGCCTTCCTCCTCATGTACAGGTCCCCGTCCTCCGATCTCAACGCACCCCTACAAAAGAAAAGAAAGGAAAGTTCACGTGTTCGTCGGTGCCCAAGTTCACGGAACGCGATGAACTGCAAAGTCTACTATAGCAGTGTAGCGATGGATCTAGATCTAGCACACGCGGAGTGCATGGGAGCACGGTGCCGGTGGTATTTTGTCAGCTCGGTCGATCCGCTCTTGCCAAGTGAAGCAACACACGGACGACGCGACCATGCACGCGCGCGACGCGACACTGCCAATGCACGAGCACCCACAGGTGACAGAGATGCCATACTGACCCCATGTGGTCGGAGACGAGGACGGCGAGGCGGCGGACGAGGTCGAGCGTGAGTCCGAGCGCGCGGTGGAGCTCGAGCGCGCGCCGCTCGAGGTCGGCGAGCACCGTGTCGTTGCACTTGTCGACGAGCACCATCTCCAGCGACGACTCGCTGGCGTCCACCGCGCGCAGCGCGGCCAGCGTCGGGAGCCGGCGGCCCTCCTCCGCGGCGTTGCACATGGCCCACAGGTGCGGGTCGACGCCCATGATGTTGTAGAACCCGTGCGCGATCTTGTCGCCCCACGACAGGCACCCGTTCACCTGCAGCACACAGATGCATATCGCAATACACTGTTACTGTTAGAGGATGTCGTGAAAATAAATGATCTCATATATGCACAATGTGTTATATATATAGACAGTGGGGAGGGAAAAATCCTAGACACGATGTGTGGACATGAGGGAAACCCTCCGAGGGTGGCGGCGGCGCTCCTGATGGGCCGGGCACTGCATCATTCTATATGGGCTGGGCTGCATATATGCAGAAGATAGCTCAACTCTATGTACATGTCTAAACCTAATATAATATAATACTTCTAACACCCTTCGCAGTCACAACTCAGTCACTGCAGATATTGAGATTTGATCAAAACTCATTGAACACCGAGGATGGGAGGACTTTCATGAAGATATCGACGAACTGTGATGTCGTTGGAACATGGAGTACGCGGACTTGACCGATGTCGACTCTCTCTCGGATAAAATGAAGACCAATCTCCATATGTTTGATGCGTTGATGTTGAACGGGGTTGGTGGAGAAGTACACGACACTGATGTGGTCGCAGTAGATGAGAGTGCACTGATAAGGCAGACTCTAGTTCTTATGGAGCAGCTGGCGCAGCCAGGTGTCCTCAGCTACGTCATTGGCGACGACGTGGTACTCGGCTTCCGCGCTGGACCGAGAGACGACTGTTTGTCGCTTGGCCGATCAGGACACAAGGTTGTCCTAGAGGAATACCGCGCAGCCGGACGTAGAGCGACGAGTGTCCAGACATCCAGCCCAGTCAACGTCGGTGTAGACGACGTGGTCAGAGCAGGACGAGCGGCGCAGAAGGAGACCGTAATCCAGCGTCCCCTGGAGGTAGCGTAAGATGCGCTTCATGACCGTCAGATGAGGCTCCTGAGGGTCATGCATGTGCAAACAAATCTGCTGTACAGCGTAGACGATGTCAGGCCGAGTGAATGTCAGGTACTGCAAGGCACCTGCGATGCTCTGGAACTAGGAGGTATTCTAGACAGGCGGCCCTGAATCTATAGTAAGCCTTGCCTGGAGGTCGACCGGAGTTGTGAATGACTTACAGTCAGCCATGGTCACACGCTTGATGACGTCCAACATGTAGGTGCGCTGGTGGAGGAACAACTCGTCCAGACGATGCTCGATGGTGATGCTGAGGAAGTGATGAAGCGGTCCGAGGTCCTTCATAGCAAACTCACGCTGCAGGGCAGCGATGGTGCGGCGCAGAAACTACAAACTGGACGTGGTCAGAATAATATCATCAACATAAATGAGCAGATATACCATGTCTAGGTCGCGACGGAGGATGAAGAGCGACATGTCTGATTTTGCTTCAATGAACCCTAGGGAGGTCAGGTACGTGGTGAACCGGCTATACCAGGCCCGGGGAGCCTGCTTCAGTCCGTATAAGGACTTGTTCAGGCGGCAAACCAAATCTGGTTTGGCTGGATTGGTGAAGCCCGTGGGCTGACTGCAGAAGACCGTCTCACTGAGGGTGCCGTGGAGGAAGGTGTTATTCACAACCGGGCTGAAAAGTCTCATCGTAGTCCATCCCAGGGCGCTGAGTGAAGCCCCAGAGAACCCAGCAAGCCTTGTAGCGATCAAAAGTCCCATCGGAGAGGAACTTATGTGTGAAGACCCACTTACCCGTGACGACGTTGGAGCCACGGGGCCGGGGAACAAGTTCCCATGTCCCATTGCTCATTAGGGCCCCATACTCCTCCTCCATAGCCACGCGCCAGTTCAGATCGGTAAGGGCGGCGTAGACAGAGGTCAGAATGGTGAAAGTCAGTGATGAGGAAGCTGTGGCGACGAGAGTGAGCTGGTCACGATGTAGTTGAAAACTGTCTTTGGCCCGTGTGACCATCGGGTGAGGGTTCACTAGCGGTGTCACGGGTACGACCGTGCTCGGGTGGCGAGGTGGAGTTGCAGGCGACGGTGTCGCAGGTTGTCGTGGACGATGGGTGTAGGCGATCGACGACGTTGGCTAGGCGCGTGGTGGTGGACCCACACCAAGTAAAGCTACAGGCGCGGCGGAGGGCCCCCAGGTGGTCGAACCTCCAGAGGGGGGGGGTTAGACCGCCAACCTCTGTATAGGTGGCAGTCGGACCACAAATCTCTGTATAGGGGGCAGTCTGACCACCAGCCTCTGTATAAGGGGGACCGCCCTGCTAGCCGGTCGGACCGCTAGTTGTGGTGATCCAGGGCGCAGAGGGCGATGGGACAGCGCGCGGAGGGAAACTCGGAGGAACCCGAGGCGCCGATAGTGGTACGGGCATGGGAGTCACGTGTGGCTCAAACCCGGAAGGAACTATCGGGGTGGGTTGACAAGCCGGCACGGTGGAAGAGCTTGCAAGAAAGATGGGGTCCCAATGGTGAAAAGTGGAGAACCCGACTCACATAAAAAATCTACGTCAGTTAGATTGGATGAGGCAGCGAGCGAGAAACTTTTCTCATCAAATACCACATGACGAGAGACGATCAAGCAGTTTGTGGAGAGATCAAGACACCTATAGCCTTTGTGGTCGGTGGAGTAGCCTAGGAAGACACACCGAGTAGATCGATGGGCGAGCTTATGGGGCGCGGTGGTGGCGATGTTAGGATAACATGCATAACTAAAGACGCGGAGGTGCCCGTACGAGGGTGCGGAGCCAAAGAGAGCGACATGAGGGCAGGCAGCACTAATCATCTTCGTGGGGAGACAGTTCAGTAGATACACGGCGGTGTGGAGCACCTCAGCCCAATAGCGCCCGAGAAGTGAAGCCTGGATTAGCAACATGCGAATGACATTGTTAATGGTATGAATAATACGTTCGGCTTTACCATTTTGTAGGGACGTGTAGGGACATGACATCCGCAGCTAGGCACGTTTGGACAAGAGGAAGGTATAGGTGGATGAGTTGTCAAACTCACGTCTGTTGTCGCATTGTATAGATTTGACAGTGCAGCTGAACTGAGTAGCAACATAAGCAAAACAAATGAACAAGGTGGTGAAGGTGTCAGATTTCTGCTTAAGCGGAAAAGTTCACAAATAATGAGTGAAATCATCAAGAATGGCCAAGTAGTATTTTGAACCAGACACACTAACAACCGGAGATGTCCAAAGATCAAGATGTAGTAAATCAAAGGCTTTTTTCGCACGACTCGATGAACTGGAAAATGGCAATCTGGTGTGTTTGCCCAACTGATAAGCATAACAAAAAAAATCATGAGTAGTAGTAGTGCAGAAAATAAAGGATGACCTAGATAGGCTATATAAGGCGTCAGGGCCAGGGTGGCTAAGACGACGGTGCCACGTAGACGTGACGACAGCAGCCAGAATACGAGGCGTAGCAATGGTAGACATGACGCACGGCGAGGTACGGCTGGAAGCAGTGGAACTCGGGAGGTGAAGCGTATACAATGGGTCTGGTAGTAAGATCCTTCACAGATAAATCAAAAGGGTAAAACTCCATAGAACACCAATTATCAGTGGTAAAGCGATGAACATAAAGAATACTTTGAACAATGTTGGGCGCCAACAAAATATTGTTATGGTAGAACGGTCTAGGAATTACCGAGTCGCCTACTAAGGTGACTGGCAGGGTGGAACCATTATCTACAACGATGGATGAAGGACTAGCAGAGTTCAAAAGATGAGGGTTGAAGATATTACCAACTGAATGAGTGGTGTGGTGTGAAGCATCGGAGTCGGCAACACAGTCATTGATCAAGTTGTGGGGCGACTATAGTGCCATGGTGCTGAAAGAGTTCGTGAGTGACTGCTGGTCCCAGCTCGTGCCGTTCCAGGGTTCCTAGCCCGGAGGAGGCGCAGGAAGGGCCTGTTGGTACAGCTGCTGCTGCCCGGGGACAAAGCCCGATGGGGTGTAAGACCCCGTCGTGGCCATGAAAGCCTACGGGCGCTGGTGGCCGGTGGGCGCCGTGCCAGGGTACATGGCAAATGTGCCCCGGCGACGGGTTCACGTACGTCGGCCATGGTGGGGGACCCCGACCATCGTTGGTGGTGGCACTGTGGGAAGCCACGGTGGTGTTACTGTTCTTGCCGCCAATATCATCGTTGTGACGGTTGTTGTTTCTATTCTCATTGTTGTTGCTGCCGTTACCGTTGCCGGGGCCGCTGCAGTTGTTCTTGCCAGGCGGGCGAGGCGACGCCAAGGGTGGTGACAGTGGAGCGGGTGGTGTGTTGTTGGAGTAGAACGTCCTCAGAGCAGCAGCTGGACCGGAGATGTCCAGGTGGATTTCCTCCATCATGGTATCCACCTGGATGTGGAAGTTGGCGATGATGGTGTCGATGTACGATGGATAAGTGGTCACGATCTCTGTGGTCGAGGAAAACGTGGATCTGGGGACTAGCTTCTTGGCGGCGGCCTGCTCCTTATCAAGAAGCTGACGTGCGGTCAGGACGCAACGACGCGCGGCGGCGGCCTTCTCCTTGACAGCTTCGGTGGCTGCGACTAGGGCGTCGAGCCACTGCTTGGGGACCTTGACGTCGGCGACCAGAAGGGCGACGATGTCTGATGGCATGAGGACCGAAAAAGAGGAGGTGGAGGCGACCAGGGTGTCGAGCCGCTGCTTGAGGGCCTCGGCGTCGGTGGCCAGAAGGGCGATGGTGTCCGACGACATGACGATCGGAGGGTGTGTGAACAGTACACGGCAATGGTACTGTAGTGGCGGCACACTGTAGCGCGTCACGACCCCTAGGGTTAGCGGAAGCGGAAAAAAACATAAGCTCTGATTACCATGTTAGAGGTGTAATGCCACGAAAATTAGTGATCTCATATATGCACAATGTGTTACATATATAGGAAGGGAGGAAGAAAAAACTCTAGATCACGATGTGTGGACAGAAGAAAAAACCCTCCAAGGATGGTAACGGCGCCCCTAATAGGCCCAGGGAATGAGCGATATACTATCCTATATGGACTGGACTGTACATACATAAAAAATAGTCCAACTTCCTATACATACCTAAAACTAATACAACATAATACTTATAACAGTTACAATCATTTTAGGTTTCACGGTGGAGCTGAACGCACTGCACTGCACGGCTCAGCTTTTGCCTCGGAGTTGCAATATTTTTAATGTTGAGAGCATCGACAATAGCTGAAGAAGATCCGACCGAGAAGAGACTGTGCATCGTTTGCAATCAGTGGACTTGATTTGCTTAATTAAGTTATGCTATGCGCATGCATATTATACCCGCTCTAATCAAGCGGCCAGGTCATTGACATGGAGATACGGCCACCAAGTAATCACGACAGTGCGCTACCCGTAAACCACAAAGCAGCAGGTAGCTTAACAAAATTCAGTTTCGTTTCACATTTCTTTCGAACCAAAAAAAAAAACTTTTCAGTGCAGGTTTCAAATAAACTAGCAACGACTCCATCCCCAGATTTGCTAGAGATACAATCAGAAAAGCAACTGATCGAATTGGAAAACTTTGCTAGTACATGTCATGTCGAAGAAGCAAGAAGAAAAACAGAAAAAGGTGGCCATGCAAAAAAAAAGGTATATCGATCGAGTAGTGAAGCATTGCACCATTCGATGCTCGTGTCCAAACGAGCCATACAGCTATATATGTTGGAGTATGCACTTACCCAGAGCCGGTAGGATACGGCCTCCGGATCAACCGCGACGTCGCCATCGGCATCCCCGGTGGCGCCGTAGCGGAGGAGGAACTCGGGCGGGGCCGGGGCGCCGGCTAAGAAGGCCTGGGAGGTGAGGCGGATGGCGAGGGACAGCTGGAGGTAGTACCCTTCCCTTGCGTGGCGGACCCAGGTGTCCTTCCTCCCTCCGTCGGCGACCGTCGTCAGGGAGGAGGACCCCGGCGCCGTGGCGGTGGACGGGGCGGAGGTGGTGGCCGCGTCGGAGCTGGCCGTGAACCCGCTGCCGCCGCTCCACTCTGCCGACGCTACGGCGGGCGCGTCAACGGGAGCCTGGAGCAGCGAGTAGTCGACGAGAGGAGCGGTAGCCACGAGTCATCGGCGAGGCGGAACGCCGCGGCGGGCACCGGGTTAACCGTTCGGCGGCGGCGCGGCATGGCCGGAGGAGAGCCGATGCATGGATGGAGAGCGGCGCGCTCGATTGGTCGGATGCCCGGAGAATTAGGGTCTTGGAATGGGAGCGAGGAGGAGGGAGCGCTGGTGCGGCGTAAGGAGGAGGGAGTTGAAAAACTTTGGCCACTGCCTGGAGGCGGAGGGAGGGGTTGCAACTTGCATGTAAGTCTTTTCCCGTTGATTATTTTTGTTGTATTTCTCTTTTTTATATATATACTTTTTTAAAAACACAGCATAAACATAGATATTTATACACATATGAACACTTATTTATATGAACACACGTACACACATCTTAGCATATGAGCATCTTTGAAAGACTGAACCGGCTTAATATTGAGATTCATGAAGTCAGTCATCAAGAACGACTCGACGAGGACATTGCCTCCAACTGAAAGAATAATTAGTCGTAAATATAACACTTATGTCAAATTTAGAATTTAAATCTGGATGAATTAATTCCACCACTAAAAATCTAACCAGCTAGACTAATCCAACTTTGCTTCTTTCTCAACGTGTATTTGTCAATTTCCTTTTTTATTTGACTTGCATCAGAGTTAGGAGGAGGATTGTGTAACCGACTGCTTGTCAAGTTAAATTAAAGTGATGTCCTACAGTCCGTTAGATAAGTTTCAGGCGCTGTTTGATTTTGAACATCATATAGTTTGTCTTAATTACGTGGTCATCAAAATGAGGTGTTTTTATATGTTAGGCACCGGAGTCAAAGCCTGATGACTCGAGAAGGAGCTTGGGTGACACTTTTGGAGGAATTTTGCAGAAATGTGTTGCGTAACATGATATATAAACCGTACCCTTGTTGCGTAACATGATATATAAACCGTATCCTTGTTGAGTAAGATAGAGTAACCTAACACCCCCAGACTCCAAGAGGTGCATATGCACGCGAGGCCTCGCCGCTCCATGCCCATATCGGCAACTCCACGAGGGCACGCGAGCAAAAGCAGCTCCCCGCGTGTGCCGGTGCTGGACACCCGTCGCCGCGCCGTCTTTTTGGCGCACCACGTACAGCAAAGCGCCGTGCTGCACCGCGCGCGCGCCGAGACCCGAGCGAAACACGCGAGCAACGGCGGCCAACTAGCACATGCGTGGTGCTTGACCGGGCCAGGGTGAGATCCTTCGGATCGAGGAGGTGTGGTGTGGAGGACGATTCGTGCAGAGCAGAGAGCAGCCGGTCGACAAATTGTTGCGTCCGCGTGCCCCAGTGTTCAGACATGATCTTACTCTACCTGTAGCAGTGGCAGGTGTCAAAACATATCTTATTTTAGTTTAATTGCCGCTATGGGTAAGCATCGCCATGCTAACAACAACCCAGCATTGCTGTTAACAACTTCGCTCAAACATCAAAGTATCTTGTGTTATTATCCACACGGTGGTTTCCAGGCCCCGGCAAGTTCTAGATGATGATAAATCTGCTTACCCTTGCCGTGAAAGTCACTTGTAAAACATGTTACCTCCGTCTCTCGCATCCTTTGGATCGGATCCGAGTGACGCTAACAACTACTAAAGCTGTGGGTTAATATATAGACTACTACTAATTATACGTAGCCTTAGGCCAGTCTCAATATGTCCACTTTTATTTCACAGATTTCAATAGGGGCACATCGGTTTTATGGTCTTGTTGGGTGAAATAAAACTCCATCTCTCGGTGTCTATTTTCATTTCACACTTTCTTGCTACAACATTAAATTGTTGGATAGGGTTGTGATAAATCTGTCCAATTTTATTTGTCTTTGTTGAAAAGAGTGTCCACGATCTTTCATGAGGATGAAAGACATTTATTTTTGACGTGGCATGTAATTAATTGCAAATGAAAGACCATTGAAACTTGTCTCCCAATGAGGGTTTCATTTTTAATAAATGAGACATGAGATACGATTTTTTGTTGATATGAGTCATATGACAAAGAATTTATGAAGAAGAAAAAATTAAAGTTCATCTAGATGAAATCGGGTCTACTTAGTTTCCAAGACATTGAAAATGAGTTGGACCGGTTTCATCCCCATGAAATAGGTTTCATATCTTTTTTTCATAAGTATAATGTCATATCATCATTGAATCTGATGTGACAAGTTAATTAATGTCATAAAACCCCTCATAAAACCTTCACTGAGAATGGCCTAAAGATAACCCAAGTCTATATTATTTTAAAAAAATAAATAAAACCCACATAAAACTAGCATTGGGGTGAATAAGTTTTATTTCATCTCATACACAATCAATGAAACAACATAGAATTTAGTGTTATAAAACACCAAAATAAAATCATGTATTTTAGGTATTATTTCATTTACAGTTGTAAAACATTTTTGATGACATGACATTTTTAGAAACAATGAAATGAAATAATCCATTGGAAGTGGCCTTAGGATATGTACAACTCACTCTATTGAGGTGTCAGTCTCTAGGATAAATTGAAAAACAAAAATCTCAACAAGTGGCTAGAGTTCTTCTCTAGCACGTCCTACAAAAGAAAATAGACGTGATGTATATTCTACTGTACAATCTCTTAATACATCTCTTACCCATGTTTTATTTATTAAAAAATATAAAGAGTTCTTGTTTTTGGCGTACCTGAGAGGTAGCTGGAGGTACCTACGGTTTCCTTTAAGAGTTTTGCCCCAGTATTTCTGGGGTATCTAAAGTTTTCTTTAATCTCAGCTGTTGATTTTTATTATGTTATTAATAAATTAATAATTTTGGTACCTGACTCATACTAATTTGGTACTGGTCCATCATTTAAAGTAACTCTCAATAGGTAACTCCCTATTTTTAACCATTAG
>VSTD030002141.1:0-12157 GCA_008808055.3 Sporobolus alterniflorus
CATTAGAACCATGTGGAGTACGCTGCCACCAGGCCAGGTTCGAATCACCTTCATATTAATAGTTTTTTATTACTGTGAAGAACTCAGTAATGCTGCTTTGGGTGAGCTTAACATTTATTGAAAGCAGATTGATTTAAATGAGTGGATAACCTGGATAATGAAACTAGTTAAAAGGGGGTCATGGTCAAACCCACTAGAGATAAGCATTCCCAAGAAAATGCCTGGTCATAGAGATCACTCAATTTAAATGAGGAGAGAAATGGCTATGCTAGGTTATTTTGTTATAAAGTTGGTTCTTTCTCCTTTAAATACCTAGGGGTTCCTCTTCACCATAGTAAGGCTGTCTCCAGGAGCTTCCCCATCGCGCCTCGTATCCAAAAACTTTGCATTGCAGGCCATTGTTGCTGCTCTAGCAGCTCCCGCATACGAGCGCGCAAAGCCTGCGCACACCCTGGCAGCACATATTGTCGTGTACTCTCTCTCCTTTTCGTATCCACGCGAGGTGGCTCCCGTGTCGATGTGTGGAGCATGGAGTGAGAGAGAGAACACGAGGATGTCGAGGAGCTCGCCAGCAAAGAGGAGCTTGAAGCTGCAGAGGACAGAGGGAATCAGCTTCATCGCCTTGGAACTGCGGTCGCCCTCAGCATTCCCATGGCACCCTGTGAGGAGGAGGAGCTCATCTAGTTCACGCGTGAGGGGCAGCTACCGGAGATGAATGGCGGCGGGGGAGCCCACGCACAACAACAGCAGGCCGGAGATGAATGGTTGTGGCGCGTCGTCGGTCACCAGCTCTAGTGGCGGCGGCTGTGTGGTAGGAGGCACTGGTGCGTTCAATGATTTTTTTGCGAGGAATCTGGTGGAGATCAGTGTCCCAAAAGTGGTTGGTCCCACCGTGGCCTCACGCTTTTTAAGAATGTGGGAGGGGGAGCTGTTGGAGACCGCATAAGCTTGGAAGGGAGAATATGCAACCTATTGTTGACAAAGTGATAAATAGAATCCCAGGTTGGAAAGGGAGACTATTGTCATCTGGGGCAAGGCTTACTTTGCTTAAGGCATGTTTAGCTATCATACCAATATATCTAATGTTAGTGATAAAATTTCTCACGTGGGCCATTGAGGCAATTAACTCTCAAATGACAAACTTTTTCTGGAATGACCAGAAAAACTGCCACAAATATCATTTGTCAAACTTCCCTTCTTTGAGGCAGATGAAAGAACTAGGAGGCTTGGGAATCCTTGATCTTAGAGATCTAAATTTTTATTTGTTGGCTTCTTGGATCCAAAGGTACCATGATGCAGGGTCAAAGTTGTGGAAGAGTATTATAGATTGTAAATATCATACATGTAATCCTAACATATTTTGCTATCATGATAGAAATAGTTCTCCCTTTTGCAAAGAGCTTATATAGGCAACCACAAGGCTACTAAAATGGGAGTTAGGTGGAAGTATGTAATAGGATGAAAAATAGATTTTGGGATGATCAGTGGTTTGGTAGTTATTCCCTTGCAATACAGTTTTGGGAAATTTATACCATAGTCAATGAGTAGGGGGTATCTATAAAAGATGCCTGGGATGGTGAAAATTTGAGGTTTACATTTAGTAGGACAGTTGATTCCAGGTTGATGGTGCAGTGGTATAAACTGATTCAGATTGCAAGTGGGGTAGAGTTTTCTGAGGAGGATGTCATTGTATGACAATTCAACTCCTTAGGCAAATATTATGTTCAATCATTATATGTTGTGGTTAATGATAGGGGGGTGAGGCAAGTCTTCACCCCTATTATGTGGAGAATCAGGGTTCCTCCAAGAATACACATATTCCTTTGGCTTTTAGCCAACAACAAGACACTGACTAGAGATAATCTAGCAAAAAGAAGAAATGCGGGGGATAAAACTTGTTTGTTCTATGCTGATCTTGAGTCTACTCAGCACTTATTTTATGACTATTGTGTAGCTCGAAATATGTGGTCTACTATCTCTGAGATTACTGGTGTTCATATCCATCCAGATGTTGAATCTATGGCTAGTATGTTGCTAAGTGAAAAGAGATTTGGCTGTTTAAATGTATCTACATCTGTTGTGCTTTGGGCCTTATGGAAAATCTAAAATGATGTGTGCTTTCAGGGAGTTTGCTAGACGGGGATCAACAAGGTGTATAGCAGGTGCGCGGACATTCTTAGGAACTGGTGCCTGGTGAACAAGACAGAGGATGTGGAAAAGATTGCAACCTGGGTGAGGGACCTGGAGAGAAGAAGTGGCAGGCCACCGGAGGTGACCTGGGAGACACCCCAACAAAGAATAGGAGCAAGTTTAGGATTCCCGGTTTCTAATGACCGTAGAGTGAAGGGAGATTCTCAGGTTGTAAACAATGATGTAGGGACTTGCGATGTGGGCGTGATTGTTGGTACTGCTTTGAGCTGAATGTTGTATGACACTATTTGCCTTGATATAAAGCGGGGGAAACCTATTATCTAAAAAAAGCAGATTGATTGTGCATCACCATTAACCTCTCCTTGATAGAGGGAGAACTACCCATGATAAGACATTCTCACTGAGAATGCACATGACTAATGTCATTCATCGAGGCTGTATGTGCCCCGACCCGAAAATCAAACATCACATTGGCAACAAAACCAAAGAAATAATGAACGGAGAGATTTCATAAAATATGCGGCGAATCACGAGAGCGAGTAGAAGAATCTGCTAGCCAAAGAGAAGGTGAATCACCAGAGTAAACTTTCACACACCAAGGTTAGGATACCAAGTATTCAGGATCAAAACTTGGTGCCTCTTTGCATGTGCGTACACGTATGTATCCAGAAGCCAAAACAACACCAAAAACAGATCAAAAATTTTGACGAACCATAAAGATCCAACGAGCAAGGACCTGAGGAAACCCCAAAAGAACCAAGAGGATTGATGTTACTAAACACAAATATGAGTGTCGCCATGACGATGGAAGATGTGGGTAGATTAGGGCCCTCTTTGGCACAGCTGAAACTTGTTGAGAAGTTAACTTATTTCTGGTTGTCCTAAGAAGCTGCTACTTAGAAAAGCAGCTGGTAAAATAAGTTGTCTGTTTGGCAGTCCGCTTTTTGAATGGATTGGTGAACTGTTAGATTTTGTTGGAAGTGAGAAATGTCAGAAATGCCCATAATATTTGTTGGAGTGTATATATCCACTCTAACTATATAGAGGTGACCCACTACGGGGTTATTTAATTAAATTCCCTATGCCCACAGTGAGCCACGTCACCTTTAAATTGGAGTCGTTGCTTTGAAATTTTTGTTCTCAATCTTAACCGTCTGTTTCCATCATGCTACGTGCTAGCACACTTTAACAGTATTTCATTTTCCTGTGCGTCGTGTCCATTGCCACATGTTCCCCTCCTCCTGAGCTATGGTTGTTGCATTAGGGTTGCGTACATCAGATAGGTGGCGTGCAGCTGACGGATGTTGGTGCTCCCTCGCCGATGCGAATGTCCTCTCCATCCTCGACATTGCTCCCGCTGCCAGTATGCAATAGGTCAAGTCATTCATCATCCATATCCCCGTGGCCACTCTATCCAAGGTGACGACCCCATCCCAGTGATCGGAGATAGTGTGAGCAGTTGGCAGCCATTGTCCCCATCGTTAGTTACTGGCCATGGGCCCATACTCCTCCGGCAACTTCTTCCGCCACGACATGGAGCACTGGCTGACACGTCCAGGTTAGATCTCCCCGTTTCACATTCCTTACTTCAAATCTTCCTAATCCTATTTCACTTCCGCTTAATAAGACATTAATTGTTTTGGTTACATCAATTCCAATGCATTTTCTCCCCCAACATGAATTCTCCCATCAACATTTCATTTCCACCTCCGCCCATCCCATATATGGGTCTACCGATGTATGTGGTAAGTCCCCCTTTCTTCATTTGTTTGACCACATGTATGGTCCTGTCATTCCAAAACTTGCATGTCAATTTGTTGCCATTTTGTTATTTTAGACACACGAACATGTGGTTTCCATTACCTTTCCTTCTCATTTTCTCGGGTTAACAATTGTACATTTTCTAATTTCCTTTTATATTTTTTGTCCCCTGCAACTTTATATCATTGGGTACAACACTTGAAAATAGGGCACGGTTGAGGTCGTGTTCATTTTCGAGGTAAGAAATAAATCTCCAGAAGTTCATATCAATTTTTTGTAGTGCACATAGCTCACTCTTATTTTGTTTTGGTGGTCTATGTACTCTTCTATATGTATGTTTGCATGGGTACTTAAGCTTTGCGTCCTTCTTCTTCCACCGTTAAGGTAATCCATTGTCTCCCTCTACATCTTCATGTGTATTTGTTTCTTCAAGTACATGCAAAAAATGGTTTCATTCCTAAGCTATTTGCTTTTGTTTTACCAAGGGAAATGCCTGCGGGCTTTTTTTACCTACATTTTCCCCATTTGTTACTGAACATGACAATTCTTTACCTGGTTGTAGCCTATTAGGTTGTTGCAGTGTTAGGCTTCTCCTTTACCCAAATGGTGCTTCTGACTTTTTACAACCATACCTAATCAGCTAACAAGTGACATGTGGTCCTGTGCATTTGGAACCATTTGAAATTTGATTCCCTGGCTTCATTCCAGAAAGTTAATATTTCCTAATGTTTTTTACATACCACAATATTGGCTATTGTTTGTATGTAACCATTTCCAATTGGCCAATATTTGCACATATAGGTTATGGCTGGCAGACCCTTGAAGCACAGGGCACACCAGAGAGACCGACTCGATCCAACTCACCGTGGTCGTGCCTGTCATGGTCACGATCCTAGTTAAAGCAAAGTCCGACCCGAAGAGGGCTGCCACAAGTCTGAGTACTTATCTCCACACCAAACAACAACAAGAAACTGTTTTCAGCAACCAATAAAACGGAAGATACAAGTCCTCAACGAGGTTCCAAAAGAAATCATGGCATTTCTTCCTCGTATAAGAAGCGCGTGCAGCAAGCATCCTCAGACAACGACGATCTCAAGTTTCACCATCCTGCTCTTGTTCCTACCCCTCCTGCCGTGCACAGAAGCACGCCCCACTCTCACACCCATCGACAGCAGCCGGAGCAAGACCAACTAGCTTGTACTCATCCAGAAACTCATCAATGATTGGAACAGAAAATTTGCCCTTTACAATAATTGGACTTAGGTGACTGTAATCCACACAGAAATGTTATGACTGATCCTTCTTTTTGACTAATAGCACAGGTGAGGAAAATGGACTACTACTATGCTGAATGACACCATTATCCAACATTTCCTGAACATGTCCTTCAATCTCATTTTTCAGTGCAGGAGCATACATATATGGTCTAATTTGTACAGGTGTATATCCAGGGATAAGAGGTATGGAATGATTGTACTGTCTGTGTGGGGGAAACAGACTTTAGAAGCAAACACATCAGCATAAGATCTCTTGACCTTGTATGCTACCCAACAATCTCATCGACTTGGGTGACTCCACACCAATCAAAGCAGCTTCAGACGGAAACACACAGCTGACTAAAAGTATTAGTAGAATCAAAAGAACAGTCCACACCTGAATCTAACTCCCTCCTTTGGAAACATGTCTCACAGTTCCTGAATAGCATATAACTGAATTGTGGAAGCAAACATATGACCATAAGACCACTTTTTAGCACACCTATCACAGAGGCCTCTAGCATGGCAGTACTATTTCAATGCACACATCTTCTCATTCATGGAGCTTGTACGACCTACTTCTGAATTCCTTCTATCACCAAACCCTGAACTGCCCTGTCCCGTGGACCTCTCCAACTTGGGTGGTGTTACCAGAGAACTATCAGGCTTATGAACTGACCTATTAATTGAGGGTCCATATATTCAGAAATCATGTTTCCTGCTGGATTCCATTGCGTCCTTTTGCACCAATGCAATGCAATAGCAGCATCTAGCGTAGACGGCCTCTGAATCATGACAACAGATTTAAGATCGTCACACAAACCATCAAGTGGCATAATAGAGAGGGTTTGCATCAGTCTCATACTGTTAACTGATCAATCAAGGTAGAGTACTGATCAACATAATCTGTCACTACCCTTGTTTGATGAATGTGGAATAGTTGACATATCAAGGCTTCATGTTGATCACGACCAAAACCGTCATGAATCAACGTGCAGAACTCCTCCCAACTCATGCTCCTGACCCATCATTCTGCTGACTGAAACCAATGAGTCGTGGCCCCTTCCAAATGCATTGAAGCTACCTTAATCCAATCCACAAGGATGATTCAACACCATACATCTCAAAATAGATCTCACAACAGGATTTCCTGAGCTAGGTACCTTCACCGTTAAACACTAGAAAGTAAACCTTTAGCAACCGACCATGACTATCACACACTGAATCAACATAAGAGCCTGTCTGACGGTCGCACTAGCACTTCAGAGAGAAATCCCCTCGATGAGACTGAGTCTGAGCATGGACCATACTAAAGGCACTACTACAGAACACAAGAAGAGAGACGCGCTTGGAGCAAGAAGAGAGGAGACTAAGTCTGAGCATGGACCATACCAGAGGCAAGAAGAGAGACGTGCTCGGAGCAAAAAGAGAGGCACTACTACATAATGCAAGAAGAGAGACGTGCTCAGAGCAAGAAGAGAGACACGTGTCGGAAGCGTCTCTATTTTCATGTCTCACATTATAAATTAAATGGAGACAGCGCACCTCACGGGTGTCTCCTGTTACCGGTTAAACAAACAAAAAGAAAGAAACAGCGCCATCAGCCGTGCCGCCGTTTGCTGTTGGCGGCGGCTAAATCTGTGCCTTGCGCACTCACGACGCGTTGGGGAGGAGGGAGGCAGCATCGAGCACGGCACATGGAATACGTGCCAGCAGTCCGGCAGGCTCTGAACCTTCTCCCCGACCTGGAAGTCCTACAATCCAAGAAGAGAAGACGAAAATTCAGAACCATTAATGATTGAGAAAGAAGAAAAATCAGAAGAGATTTAGCCATTCATCGCAGTGCTTGAGATTTCAGACCTGGAGGCAGACTGAGCAGCCGGAGAGATCGCCGACGGCATCCCTCTTGTACTCTTCCAGTGCCATTCGTGGCTTCAATCTCGAATGGACAAGAGCACGTTAAATCCGGGGCAGATTGAAGTAACCATAGCAATTTCCTCACCTTAGCTTTTTCCTGCTGGCCTATTGAAGAAACGGTGGAGTAGCTTGTCGATGTGGGAGATGAGGCAGCAGAGGCTTCAGGCCCAGACTTGATGCGCCAGAGGAAGAAGATGGACTCTGCTGCCACTACCGCTTCAATGACCAAGATCTGAGTCTGCAGTGAGGAGGACGGGAGAGTGAGTCTGAGGGGGAGAGGAGAAATGAGTGGACAAGAGCTCTGCTGCAGGATCAGACTACCACCAAATTAAGAGGGTGTTTATTTTCAGCTTTTTATTATTTTTATTAGTATTTGAAAGATTAAAAAATTGAATGACCATAAAAGCAAGAAGCTGAAAGCAACTTTATATGAGTTTCTTAGTTTTTCGTTGTTGGGACCATCTCGCTTTTGGATCTCTCAAAAGCTAATTTAAAAAAGTGACAAAAAACTGAAACAAATACTCCCTAAAGTGTATTGTATGAAAAATTTAGGTCTGATCTACCTAAAGCGAGACACAGCTATCTAAGTGTGTCTTCTTTCTACATGAATCTTGGTTTATAGGTAAAGGGAGACACGTATAGATAAAGGGAGATGTGTGTAAAGGGGTGTGTCTTCTTTTATAGTAAAGGGAGACGCCCGTTTACACTCTCATCTCGTATTTGGATCTCATATTTGAGTTTTTTACGTAGTGAGGATGGATGAAGAGTCTGGGTGGACGACACCCCAATCTCCGGAACTCAGGGTGGACCGTTTGCGTGTTGCCCATCTGGTTCATCACAGGCTAGCTGGGAACTACACAATGAATCCTTGTTGTCGAAGATCCCTGGCTTGCCTTGTGGATTCTCGAAGTTCTCACGCTTGAGGAAGCGATTGATGCGATGAACCTCCAACATCAGACTGTCAAATCACTTCTCCATCTTGGCTTGCCCCGTCTCCACCTCCGAGCACGCTATCTCTAGAGAGATGAAGCATTCCTCATTGTGCTGCTCAGACTCTAGCACACGCTGCTCCAAGCCCCGCATCAACCTTCAATCTTATATATCAACCTTGTTTCCATGTGCTGAAGCTCCTCCATCATAATACGCATGCTCGGATCCACGTACTCCTCCGATTTGTTGCGACGAGAGTAATGGTAGGGATAGTGTTCCATTGATTGGTGTCTGTGATATCAGATTGTTAGGAGGGGAAGAGAGAATCAGGACAAGATTGAAGAACGGAACGAAAAGGGAGAGGGAGCACTATAAGAAAAATGCATTTGTTCCTCACTTTTTTACGTTCATTGGGGATGACGTTCGTATTTCAAATTATATTCGTTGATTTTTAAACTGACGTACATAATTTATGTGCATGGGCTAGGGAGGCGGTCCAAGGAATATAAGGGAAATCGCTTATGTCCGTTAGCTAGGGAGGCACCCTGACGAACATAAGGGCTCCGATGGTCCGGTGAGCTTATATTCATCCAGTTATGTATGTTTCCTGATCATAAAGGGTCATAAAAATACATTGGTTTTTTACCGTGGAATATTTGTCTGTTTCAAAGTGTATTAGCTGTAAGCAAACAAATGTTTGTTACATTAGCAATGATCCCCTCTTCCCACCCGGATCCGGCTTATAACCCAGCGTGGCGTTCGACGGCAGCGACACCGGGCCGTACAGTCGCGTCTCCGATGGCCGCATCCTCAAATGGAACGGGCACGAGCTCGGTTGGTCCACCTATGCCTACGCCCCGGGGTATAGCAAGAAGGTCTGCCCGGCGTCGAGGCTCCGGCCGGCGGAGCTCACCGAGAGCACGTGCGGACGGTCGCTGGGCCTGCGCTTCCACCACAAGACAGGCGACCTCTACATCGCTGACGCGTACAAGGGGCTGATGCGAGTCGGACCGGGCGGCGGCAAGGCGACGGTGCTGATGAACCAAGCCGGCCGCGCGCTGCTCCGCTTCACCAACAGAGTCGATGTTGATCAAGTCACCAGCGAAGCATTTTTCACGGACAGTAGCATGAACTACTCAAGGTCACAGCACGAGAGGGTTACGGCCACAGGTGACTCGACGGGCCGGATCATGAAGTACGACCCCAAAACCAGCAGCGTCACCGTGCTAAGTCCGGTGTCACGTACCTCAACGGCCTCGCCCTAAGTGCCGACCGGACACACCTTGTGGTGGCGCTGACAGGGCCATGCAAGCTGCTTAGGTATTGGATCAAGGGTCCAAGGCCAGCACGGCAGAGACGCTCGCCGACCTACCGGGGTACCCTGACAATGTGAGGGCTGATGGTAAGCACTATAAGAAAAAATAGAAACTTTTGTCAACTCAAATAAATTTCATCGGTTCAAAAAAACCAATAAAAATTAAGCAATTTCTATGGGCCAGAGCGAGAAATTACTGTAATAATTTACGTTGCCCATTGGACCGGACAGCTACCTGCTCGCTGTGAGAGTCGGGGCCGATGGAAAGGGAAGTGATGAGGGGCCCAAGAGCATCAGGCCGACGGAGATCGTGGAGAGGGACGGCGGCAAGTTGTATACGGGCTCGGTGGAATTGCCTTACGTCGTCGTAGTTACCGCATAGGTGTATCCCGTGTTTAGTTTTTGGGTTGTGGATTCATCGACGTTGAGATGTTTCTTGAGTATCTCAATGTTCTTTTACTAGACAGTTCTATGAGGTATTTTTGTTATGTGTAACCACTAGCTAGTATATTTCATTCATTCAGAACTTACTATTAGAGTCCAGTGTTACTTCTGTTACCACAGACACTGCACCACCGCGAGCGTGGAAGCTCGAAGCAATTTCACTTGCTACAGCAACATATGCTTTCACTTTACTTTTCCGGTAGGCAACAACGTTCATTTGCTTCTGATCTCTACCTCGCCGCCATCGTCTCTGATATCCGAAGCTGGTTCTGCTTCTTCTAGTCTCGTCAGACCCGGCCACTGTATTATCAAATGCTGCTGGACTGTTAAGCCTTTGCTTCTCAAATAAATCTGCTCATATCCTTGTAGCCCTGTTCAGGCCAATCTGTCATTGCACAAGAGCTCAAGATGCAGGTCTCCATCGATTACGACCTCAGGAAACACAAGCCTCATCCCTTTCTCGAGAGCCCAATGTTGTCCGGCGAGGAGTAGTTCGCTGCTAAGAGCATCTCAAGAGACTTATATAAATTCTTTCTAAATCAAAGTAATGAGCTTTAGTCTAAAAATCATCTCTAACAGCTCCTCTAACACTAGTAAAACGGTGATTTTGACGGCCAGAAGCCATCAAAAATAGGCTATTTTTGACGGTAATGTCCTATTTTCGACGCCAATTGGCTGCAGAAAATAATTCACAGAAAATAAGGTCTATTTTCAGCTATTAGTCGTGCCCAGTGAAAATTGAAAAAAATTTGGTGATAGTGACTTGGCTATCAAAAATTAATTTATTTCCGGCGGTTTTTTCCATCGTAACTGCCGAAGTTACAAAGCCACCGAAAATAAATTCAGTGGTTTTTTTCATAGTAACCGCCGAAAGTTATGTGGCCACCGAAATTAGTTCGGCCCTATTTTGGGCGGCTAGTATGTAACCACCGAAAATTATTTTCGGTGCTTTTTCCTAGCCGCCAAAAAGTAGTGTGTTTCAGGGGATTCACACATCCCCATTTCAATTTTACACTAGTTTTAAACTGAAAAATCACACATAATTATATATATATAGTCATACACAACAATTATACACAATAATCTCGTCCATTCAACTCTCACATTCATACACATAAGTCTCATCCATTCAAATCTTATCCACACACATAAAAGTGTCATCCATACACATCAAAGTCTCATCCATATAAGTTTTATCCATAGATATACAAGTCTCATATATAGATATCGACTAGGGAATTTCCATTACGCATTAGGAGGATTGTTGGAGTTGTGGCTACCTCCGGAGGCAAAAAGGGCGTTAACAAAGTCAGCATCTTGTAGAGGCTGAAATAAATAGAACATAGCATGATTAGAGAACTTTTTATGAGTTAAAAGAAACTTAAACTACCAATTGCATCACGGTACTTATTAACAAAGTTGGCAATGGAAGTTTTCCTAAGAGTGAATTGCACTTGCTATCATGTACTAAAATGGCTACTCATGCTCAATAGATGTAAAAAAAGTCGGCAATGAAAGTTTTCTTAAAATCTCTATACAAATATGATAAAAACTAAGTTGTGGGCTCAAAAGAGAGCATTTGCATGTAATAGCATGGACAAGTCTTGTGTAGCTAGTATACCTCGTCTCTAGATGGTCCGGAGGCCGATGGTGGAGTTTCATAGACATTTACGCTCGATCCTTGGTTGACCTAGTTAACATGCACCAACGTACTATAATTGACTAAATAACTATAAGTTACCAAATTTAGCATTATGAATGATAAAAGACTAAATTTAGCTATAATTGATCAAGTTTCGCAAACCTCAGCTAAAGCATGTCCCGTATGGTACATCACCGAGTGTGGTGGTGGTTGTAGTGGCGGCAGCTGCACCTGTGGAAATGGAATGCCTTGCTACTGGAAGTATGCTTGTGAATGCAACTTGTTAGTAATACAAAATAAGTGTTCAATTCTTCAAAACCTGATTGTTCACGATCATACTTACTTGTAATGCTATCTGTTGCTGAGCAAATGCCACATCTCATTGCTCTTATCGATTCCTATAGTACTCTTGCATTTATAAGTTGTACTCTTCATTCTCCCTTAGCCACTGCTCCATCTTCTTGTTCGCAATATCTTGCTCCATGCGACGGCGGCGGATACTACCACCCGAACTCCTAGACGAAGATCCTCTCTGAGGTTACACTTGAGGGAAGTTGATTAACCCATTAAACATCACGTACCTTCAAAGTTCAAAAGATGTAAAGTATATTTGAACGAAATATCAAAATAGAGAATGGAAATAGTAATGATCTCACTGTATGTGAGCCTTTCTGCCACCAGCAGCATGCACGGCCGCCCCATCAATAGGGTCGTTCCTCCAATCGTACCCTACGTCATAGC
>VSTD030002142.1:0-12154 GCA_008808055.3 Sporobolus alterniflorus
AAAGGTTACTGTAGCCTAATTACATGTCTGGTGAGGCTGGGGTAAGGCTGGGTAAGGCAGATTCGATCTCGGGTAAGACAAATGGGGTTATTCGGGTTGATTCAGGGTTACTTGGGTTGGCTTAGTGTTACCCGAGCTATCTTGATGCATTATTGGTCAAAATAAACCTAAGTCAAGGTGGCAGGCCGATGAGGAAGTTTTTGGGTGAGGCCAGTTGAAGGGTACCCGGCCAGATAAGGTGATTGGGTAAGGTCGGGTAAGCAGTTGGGTGCAGCGAATTGTTACCCGGTCGGGTAAGGAAGTCAGGTACGACGGATGGGTAAGATCGGGTAGGCAGAAGTCCAATCGGGTAAGGTATTTCAGCCGGGTAAGACCGTGTAAGGCCAAGTAAGTTGAAGTCCGACCGAGAGAAGAATCGGGTAAGGTAATTCGGCCGGGTATGGACGTATAAGGCCGGGTAAGCATTGATGCGATCGGGTAAGGCTCGGGTAAGGCGCACGGGTGAAGTTCGGTTAAGCTGTTTGGGTGAGATTCAGGTAAGCCGATCCGGTGAGATCGGGTAAGCCGATAGGGTAAAGGTTACCCGGGTAAGTTGTCTGGGTGAACTCAAGAAAAAGATTGAGGAAACAAGTCTAAATTGAAATGGAGTTTGAGTCCAAAGGGCGATCAAGACCTTAAGTTCGAGTAAGGGAGAGTCAAGGCCGGAGTAAACTAAGTCCGAGCCAAGAAGGGTCCAATGATGAGGAGTTCGGTTCAACTGAAAATCTAGTTGGGGAGGAGATCAAGTTGAGTTAGAGTTTGAGTAGGATCAAGTTAGGAGTTCAAATAGATAAAGATCATGAGATAGAGTCCATGTAAGTCACAAGTCGAGATGTAAAGAGATAGGAGTCGGTTTAAAGAGTTGTGAAGAGATAAGAGTCGAGTTGTATAAATGGGGCTGAGGTGTATGAGCCAAAGGGGAGACACAATCAATCAATACAAACTTACTTTTCCGCATTACTTGTTCTTAGTTTTGTAGCCAATATAGTTTTTGTTGCTTTCGTTACCCTTTGTTGCTTTGAAGAGAAAAGCATCTGGACTAACCTTACGAGACATGGTTTTATCCCGTTCCACGTGAGCCATCAAATTTCCGTGCGAACAATGTGCCTTTACGTTAAGGGAGAGGTTGTTGATTGTTGTTTGATGCTCATTTTGGGTACTAGGGGTGCTGGAGCTGGTGCCTTGGATGCCCACGAAGCTGCGCGAGATGATGACATGGCCTTGGTCGATTGCTTGGAGCATGTAAGTTGCGCGAAGGTTTCTTCTTTAGTTATTATTATTGTTTGTATTTACGTTTTCTTATTAGGCGCTACACTAGGCAAAATATCAGAATATGCAGCAAGTCGCGCGTGTTATGGAGCTGGAAGAGGCTAATGCCTTGCTGTGAGCGGAGCTTGATACTTCTCGTTCAAAGTTAGTGGAGGTTGAGCAATGCGAGCAGACTTTGACCTCTGAAAATGATGGTCTCAAAAGAGATTTGGAAGGTGTCTGCACTGCCCACGATGTTGTGGTGAAGGACAAAGAGCTGGTGCAGCAAGCTGAACAAGCGAAGCTGCAACAATTTCAGGATTCTTTTCGCAAGAGGCTTGCCGAGCTTCGACGTGATACTGAGGCATCTGTTGCTATGCTTGGTGGACGAAGCACCAAATTTCCCGTTGGTGCCTCTTTGTCTGATTTTTTCAAGTGGTTTTGGAAGGAGACCGAGTCAATGCCCACCGCCTTCATGGAATGCAACGAGAACGTTACCTGTTACGCTCTCATTGGTGTTTTCCCAATGCTTGTGGGAGAAGGATGTGAACATGTACCGGAGCTAAAGAAACTGGCTCTTTCCGATGACGCTTCAGTCCTTCAGGATTTTCCTGTGGAAACTGGCCGGATAGCAAAGAAACTTGTGAAAAATTGGTGAACGAAGCATGGTCTACCATACTGTATGTAGCAAATTGAGGAAGAGAACCCGGTAAGCTGTTGTATATATTCTTTACAACCAAGTTTATATGTGTCGTCTGATTGCATGTTCTTGTACAGCCCGGAGCTGATGAAGCGGGCGGAGTCAGCGCATGAGCAGGGACATCTACGCGAGGGGCCTCCGCTACTGAAATAGCAAGTGATCATACGGAGGTGGAAGCAAACGTATCTGCAGAAGCTCTTGCGACCGATGCGACCGCTGCTCTGGAGGTGTGAATGCTTGAGAGCGGGTTCGTTTTAGGATGAGTGATTTTTGTGGAATTTAAACGATGTACTAAACCTGTGCATGTTCCACACGGGATTGGACCTGCACGGGCAATGAATATTATTTATGTGGACACGCCCAGCGGTGAAGCTGCTGAAAAATCTAGCTCTTATAATTTGTCCGTTTTTTCTTCTTGGGCTAATTCTAAAGGTGCCAAGGTTGTTGCGGCTACCCACGAAGATTCTAGCCCAAGCATTAGGGAGTTATGGCCTGACATAGATAAATTAGATGACCCGTCGCATGAAGATACCTCTTATGTGCATGCGCGTAATGCTTCGATTCGCGGGAAAAGGTCGGCCACATCAATTGAGAACACCAGTAAACGCTCTAGGCACGAAGGTGACAAGGACTCGTTGACACACATTGCTGAAACGTGTAATATTAGATCAAAAAGGTGTGAAGGTGGATCCGCGAGAAGGGAAGCTGCACGAATCTTGTCTGCTGCACCTGGTGCTATTTCTCCACATATGCGGAGGTCTCATGTAGATAGACGATATTCACCTTCGATCAGTATGGGTCTTAGTGAATGGGAGGTTATTTTAGATGAACTTATTCATATGGGATATATTGTAAAGAAAGAACCCAATAGTTATCATAATGAATGAGAGCTTCACTGTTTGTTGAGAGGTGCTATTTTTGCCTGGTTTTGCTTTGTGATGATGTCTCTGTGTGATTTCATTTTGATATCGCCTTCGTGCGATTTTGTTGTGATATCACCTTCATGCATTTTCGTTGTGGTATCGCCTTTGTGCGATTTCATTGTGGTATCGCCTTCGTGCGATTTCGTTGTGACATCGCCTTTGTGCAATTTCGTTGTGGTATCGCCTTCATGCGATTTCATTGTGGTATCGCCTTCATGTGATTTTGTTGTAATATCGCCTTCGTGTGATGTCGTTGTGGTATCACCTTCATGTGATTTCGTTGTGATATCACCTTCGTGCAATTTTGTTGTAATATCACCTTCATGCGATTTTGTTGTGGTATCGTCTTCGTGCGATTTCGTTGCGGTATCGCCTTTGTGCAATTTCATTGTAATATCGCCTTCGTGCGATTTCGCTGTGGTATTGCCTTCGTGCGAATGCGATTTTGAATGGTTGCTTTTTGATGTAGTCCATTTGCGTTTTATGGGGTGCCTCATTTTTCATCAGAGGTCTTTTGAACGAGCCCCTTTGAATTTTACGGGGCGCCTCTTTTTTCATCGAAGGTCTTTTGAATAAATCCCTATGTGTTTTGTGGGGTGCCTCTTTTTTTCAGAGGTCTTTTGAACGAGCCCCTTTGTGTTTTGCGGGGTGCCTCTTTATTCATCGGGGGTCTTTTGAATGAGCCCCATTGCATTTTATGGGGTGCCTGTTTTCGTCTGCCTTTGCCACTTTTCGCTGTTGCTCGAGCTTGCGGAAGTGTTGAATATCTGATTTGCTGAATTTTGCAAACTGATCATATAGCTCCGTCACTGTTTTGGGTCATTCTCTTACCATATGACTATGCAAAGGCCCTGCCCTCAAAGCTTTCATGGCTTAAACTATGACTTGCTCATCAGACACCTCTGGTGCCTGGGCTTTGAGTTGAAGGAATCGCCGATCGAATTCCGGCAATGGTTCTCTCTCCTTTTGAACGCATGAAAGAAAATCTTCTTCGGTATCAAGCTCCGCTTGAGACCCTTGAAAGTTGAGGAGGACCTTATCTTTTAGATGTTGCCATGAGTAAATATAACGCGGCGGTAGCTTGAAATACCAGTTTGCGCCTACATCCTCTAGGGAGATGATCAAGGATTTTGCGAGGGTGGCTTTGTCGCCTCCTGCCGAGTGTAACACCCTGATTTTCATAAAGGAATAAAAAGATGGAAATTATCTATTTAAATAAATAAATAATTGTTACATTCATGCCGAAGCATGTTTTTCTTTGTGTGATGAAATGCCCTTGTATTTTATTTTGCGAGTAGGAATCGTTTGAAATTCAAATTTGAGTTGAATTCAAAGTAATTTGCAAATTGGAAAATAGTTTCGAAAATAGAAAAGGGTTTAACGCTAAAAAATGGCCTTAGGCCAAAACTCCACCACCGGCCCATCCTGGCTCCCTTTCTCTGCCCTACACGTGGCCTAGCCGCTTTTGTCAAACGCAGCCCAGCCGACCGCCGGTGCTCTTTTTCCTTTTATCCCGGAGCGGCCAATCGTCATGGCCCGGTCACCTAGCAGTAGCCCATAGCCAGCGTCATCTTCTTCGTGGCATCCACACCAAAGAACCGAGGCGGCTTATCCCCACCAAAAAATCTCAATGAAATCCGATCAAAACTGATCTCCCACTACAAGATAGAGACCCTCATTCGCACGACGCTAGGGGCAAAAGCCCTATAAATAGAATCACATAGCGCTTGAATTTCACGTAGATGGAGTCAAAACCCTAGCAACCGCTCCCCATCATTGTCGCGCCATTGTGAAGCCACCCGTGCTGAACCAACACCCCGATGATCTTCTACATGCGTCACCACCCCCGTTTTGCAGGTTTTCAGCACCGTCCGATCAGTGGAACCAACTCCCACTGCTACCGAAGTCAAGCTCAACATGGCTGCCATCGTGCGCCCCTTCTCGTGGACCGCCGTCAGCCGAGGATTGCCCAGGTCAGATCCCCATGCCACCACAGTTCCGTAGGAAGAAAAACCACCGAAAACAGAGCATTGTGAGTCGTCCACTCGTGCGACAACGACCACGATTAGATCGGGAAAATACCCCTTCAGCCTTTTAGATCTGGACCGCAAATCGTTGGATGGATGACCCTTATTTAATGAAGGTCCATGGACCCATGAGCCGGCCGCATGGACCCGCCCATGAAACCGTGGACATATTCCATGGAATTTTTAATAGAAAAATAAATCATTTAAACCCGATAATTCCTAGGCTATGGTAATTTTGCAAAAACACCCCTAGACTTTTCTGAAATTATATTTTACCCTATAATTTTACATTTAGGTCCCTATTAAAGTTTTTATAATCACAATTAGGTCCCTTTCTTAATTAATCTGTTAATACTACTTACCTACTTAATCTATTAGCTTCAAACCCTCATAACTTATTAACCGTTGCTCCCATTTAGGTGATTCTTGCACTCACACGTTCGTAGCAACGAGTAGCATCTTTTGTTACTTTTGTTTAGTTATTAGGCACTGTTTGAGGTACAACTTATTTATTCACTTGTGTTTCTTAATTCCGATCGTTGCCGTTAGGCGCCGAAGACTTCAAGAATCTCCAGGAGCTCGACATTCAAGACTTTGAGCAGTAGCTAGCGGGAGAGCAAGGCAAGTGACCCTTGACCATGTTGATCCTATGTGCTCTCTTTCTCTCTCTACTATACACATTGGCCTGCATGCTTTAATACTACTACCTAAGCCTCATACTTTAGGATTTGGGTTCATACTTGGCTAGTTATGCTTAGTCAAGCAGTCATGAGTGTCGAACAAGTATTTCCATCCTTTGTGATGTTGAGTTTGGCTTGTGTCTTTGTGAGAGATGATCTCCCATCCGTCGAGATATGATTTGACTGTTGTGAGGATCAATGCTGTGGTTTGAGCAAGGTTGGAATGGTGGAGACAGTTGGAATCCATCAGGTGAAGTGGTTTGTCATGCCCGAATCTACTAAGCACTAGATCTTAGGAGTAGACACCCTAGTACAACATGTGCCACCATGTGTCCTGTATGGAACAACTTGCTTACTAATTAGGTATGCTATAGGCGGTGTGTCATGCTCGATTGAGTGAGGATGGCACCATACTTTGTGATCATACTTTGTACGAGAAACCTTAGCACTGCAAGCGAGGACCGTTTGTTCGAGAAACCATAGCAACGCATAACATACTCTTGTAGTAGACCTTTGTAACAGCATGTAGTGATCTATGGGCCATACACCAAAGGAACTATAATCGTGGCAAAAAGGAGGTTTCTATAGTCGCTTAGCTAGCGATGAAATCACTACTCATGGTATAGGGTGCTACCTTCGCAAAGTGTACAACTATTATGATAGCCGAGCTTGCAGTTACAAGCGGTCTGGGATCTTCTTTTGATTAGATGGTTTGGATGGGAATGAGATGGTGCTGATCTTTGTGGAAGCTTTGTGATTACTTTGTACCCCTTTGTGCCTTTGTGATCATACTTTGTGATATACTTAAATACATCTGAATTGGGTAGCTTTAACCTACAACTTTAACTTTAGAAAGTAGGAGCTAATGAATCTTGAGTCAAGTATAGGTGCATGTCTGCTTATAGCCATATGCCTTATTTACCTTGTTATTACCTTTACATATCATATTTTTCTTGCACTTGCTGAGCACCAACCATAAGTGTACTCAATCTTGCTATTTTCCCCTGCTACTTTAACCTGCTGCTCAGAAGGGGAAGATGGACTGGAATTCTTCAGTGAGGTGTTCTAGGCTACGTGTTGCTCCGGTTACCATTCCTGTGGTGTTATGGAGTCTTCCACTATTTTGCTTCGCTTGAGAGTCTACATAGTCTGTAGACACCTTATTTATGTAATAATTATACTTTATTCGTGACATTTGGTTATCTGTGAACACTTTTGGCCATATGTGTTGAACAATTGATCTTGGGCCGTGCATACGATGAGTACTTGGTTTTGGCATAAAAACAGGGTATGACATCGAGGCTATGGGTGCCCATCTGCGGTGGAAGTGGTGGCAGAAAGA
The DNA here is from genome assembly GCA_008808055.3 of Sporobolus alterniflorus. Taxonomy (NCBI): domain Eukaryota; kingdom Viridiplantae; phylum Streptophyta; class Magnoliopsida; order Poales; family Poaceae; genus Sporobolus; species Sporobolus alterniflorus. The sequence continues at coordinate 6,960 of VSTD030002142.1, forward strand.
GGTCATTTTGTGGTGGAGGTGATTGATGTGGTTGGTGGGGGATTTGATTGTGCGGTGGTGATGGCGATGGCAGAGGTGGCTGGTTAGGGATTTGGTTGTGCAATGGAGCTTCGCGCCCCTACTGGCGAAGGATGTAAAGGTTGTATTGCATCTCTATGAGCCTCACGCGCTCTCTGTTGATGTTTTGCCTACAAGCTTCAGCGCGTTGCATCGCGACCTGCATTCTTAGAATGGATTCTTGTTCTTGTCGGAGCCTCTCGATCTCGTGCTGGACTCTGGCTAACTCCTCTTCCTCTACTGCTACTTCTTCTTCTGTAGCTTCATCATCCCAATCATCGATTGGGACATGATCAGGCTCCTCTTCCCACATGAGTGGCTGACATAGAGCTCCTTCGGTGGCTTGACTTGAGGTAGCAATGTTGTGACTTGGTTCCACTTTGGTGGAGGTGTTGATTGGTTGGTGGAGGCGCATCTCAGGGATGTCTTCGAATGTCGGGTACTCCACACCTTGGGCTATGCTGGGGAGGATTTGGGTTGATGGTTGATTAGGAGGTGATGGAATGATGGATTCTTGCAGCGGTGGGTTTTGCGAGTGTAAGCGGTTGTTCACTCTTCTGGCTGACGTGTCAAGGTTGTCATCGGGCTTAGAACACAGTGGTCGCCAAATGTTGGCATAAATGGCCAAAGCCATTTATCCCGAACATAGGGAACGAAGGTTGGGATGCGACGGTGCGAGAAAAGAGAGGGATGACAATAAATAGCAATTACTGCCCCTCAGATGTCTCATCAATGTGCACCTGGGGGGTCTATTTATACAGGTAGTTATAGGCGGTAGTTACAATGTTCATAATGCCCCTGTTCACCTACCCTAACTTGTCACCATATAGTCATTGGGTCATTACTGTCCTTTGAGATTTACAAATATTTCTGTGCCCCATGAATAAGGAGGTGGCACGTGTCCACCCTGCTACATCATCCATCCGGTAGACCTCCGACCCGACCCCTTCGCCATCTACCGGCCTTTGGTGCAGGGATGACCTTTGACGCGGAACCTCTGTTGCCTTGAGACTTTTAGAGTGAGCTCTCACTCCTGCTTGGGCTTCACGTGGCGGACTCGATCCTATAGAAATGGCAAAGGTGGACAACAACCTTCATTTCGAGGTGTAGGTTCATCAGCAAATGCATTCGAGGTGAGCTTCCACTTAGGAATCTCCATGGCCTCCGGCCTGCACCCCCAACACTCCTGACCTACACCACCATAGCTGCTCGTCCACACTCGGTGCTACTGCTCTGTGCCGCCACTCACTACAACCAGACCTCCCCCATCACTGCTCCGTCCTCGGCTACCTCATAGGCCCAACGGCATAGAACCCTAGTGTTGGGATGCACGGTCGTGAGGTGGCTGACCACCAATCCGTTGTCAAGCCCCTACGGCCACCTCCTCCCTTGTAGGCTTTGGTTTGGCCTACATGGGCTTAATCTTGCTGGGCTTCACCTTTGCACGCCGCACCGCCGCCCGCCTCTACCAGTGTCGTCCTCTCGGGCTACAGCTCGACGCTTCACCCGCACCGTGGTCCAACCCCACCAGCCCGTTCACCGACCTGGTCTGCCATCCTCCGTGACACACCGACCACGGCCTTCCCCGGTCTCATCAACGTGTTCTTCCACACTCCAACTTCAGGACTACGTGGCTTGATCATCCAGTTCCGGAGGTCATCTAACACTATGACATTCTTCCCCCGTGTAGTGTCTGCGTGATCTATCCGGACCAATATCTTTCGCTTGCCACAACCAATGGTGTTTGCCGGGAACGGATCAATGTCTAGCCTCATCTTTCCACCATCTCGCAGCACCAATCGGCCATCGTTTATCGCCGATTGTACCTGTCATCGAAAATAATGACATTCAGTAGTAGTCTGTGAATAGGAATTATGCCACATGCAGTACTATCTCTTAGCTATCAAATCTGCACTGGGGATCACATGCCCCTCCGTCAACCTTATTATCCCCCTTGAACTAAGACATCAAACAATTTGTCACAGTTTGAGACATCGAACGTGTATCTCATCTCGTCTTTTTTAGCCTCATTTGGTTTCAGGAACGAGCAAGATATCGGCCGAGGTGTGTCTACCCACTCGGCTACACAGATCTCAACGTCGCCGTCCTCAGCAGATTCTTCATCTACGAGATTCGCCACCTGCTTATCTTTATCTTTACCTGCCTCTTTGAATCGGCTATACGACCAGTTATCCCTAGCACAATTCTCATTGATCACAACACATTGAACGTCAGCGAAGTTGAGCCCCTCCATTTTTTCCCTTAGGTGAGATGACGAACCTGCAAAAGCAAGATCCCTTTCCCCTATGTTTAGATCATAACACCTATTCCGGGTTTCCCTGAACCATTTCAGATATTCTAGCACTGTTTCATTGTATTTCTGTTTCTACCGTGAGATTAGACAATTTCATCTCTACCTCCCCATTATAAAAGTAGCCATAGAATTTTTGCTCGCGGGAAGGCCTTGTGTCTATAGAATTGGGTGCTAAAGATGTAAACCAATTAAAAGCCGTGCTAGAAAGTGACAACGGAAACAACCTGATCTTATGAACATCAGTCATGCCCATGTCATTGATCTCTTCTAGAAACTGCGCTTTATGCTCATACATGGTTTTGCTATCCTCTCCATTGAACTTAGCAAAATCTGGCATCTTAAACCCATGGGGAAAATGAATAGTATCATAGTATTCGGGATAGGGCTTCTGATAGGCTCTAGCACGTCCCTTTGGTGCGGACCCCAATTCTCTCAATGTTCACATGATCTAGTCCCTTACCCCTTTGGTCATCCCACCTTCTACCCCGCAAGTTCCCTCCTGGTTGAGCATATTGCCCGTGACCCTGGGAAACATAACGTTGGGCACAGGTCCATGCAGCACCCCATTTCCCATAGGAGGGATATTTGGCATGTAGGCAACGGTTTGGTAGAAGGGCTGCTGCAGGTTAGGATTACTGCTGCCACTAGGCTGACTAACATTAACCATCATACCTAAAACACTTGCGCTAGCGGCAGGGTCGGGATTAAGGATCGCAGGAGACCGTTCCATGCATTTACCTTGAGCCTCGCCGTTGATCTGTTGCACTACAACCCTAACCTACCTAGGCAAGCTAGTACTCAAGTCTTGTTTTAGCGCATCAAATGTGCTACATAGATCCTTAGCCATTACCCGTGTTAACTGTGTCAAATCATCCCCGTACTTGCTAGCCTCCCACACATCCACCATATGCGCTAGTTCCTCGGGGTTGAGAGAAGAATTCACCTTAGCTCCAGACGTGGTCGTAGTGTCAGTCTTCTTGATGACACCACTACACATCTTCTAAAAATAAGCTAGCTTTCTCCTTCGTAACTCAGCCATCTCCCTCTCCAGTTCTTGCTCCACTACCTTCATGTCATCTTCATTCAAGTCCTCCATTGCCACATTGACAGTGTTCTTCACACGGAAACCGGTGTTGTCAGCCGCCGCCGATGCCCTGGCCTCCTTGGGATCGACCATGACCCCTTTGAGATCGGCAAAATGATCACTGATTTGTTAGCGACTAGCCTCCCTTGATGATCACCACGATCATCGTTAATGTCTCCAGCGGAGTCGCCAATCTATTCACTGCAAAAGATGTCTGTGATCTTCAACGATGAACTCCACACTAATGCAGTGGATCACGGATGATTTTTTCAGCAAATCACCAAAGAATAGCAGTACAAAATGAAGAAAGTAATCTGGTGTATGCGTGTTCTGTTACATTCTCCTTCTGCCATATTTATAGTGTATGGAACTTCCTAACAGAAACCGAAATCCTAGCTAATCAAATCTTAACTTGCTAAGTTTATTCTGACGCTATTCCTAACAAACTTCAGAAAGATCCGGCCCCAGTCACTTGATTCTGGTAACGTGTCTCCCGCCTACCACCTAGCCAACCTCCTCACACAGGTAACCAATCTCTTCCTCTTTTCCTCAGGTCTTTGTGCTTCGTGGCTTAGCCGGGCACCCGCCTCTCTTCTTCGGATTCTTTTGCTTATCCGGGTTACCTGCCTCTCTTCCTTATCCAGGTTACCTGCCTCTCGGATTCTTTTTCTTATCCGGGTTACCCGCCTATCTACCGCCTATTGGCGCTGCTTACATGTGGCCACATCATGTTGTCGGGCACCACCTGCCATTTTTCATACAGAACAGTAAGTCTATTATCAGATGAGTTCGTAATAACTGAATACTTCCCAAGAAAAGATAAATTAAATTTAGTCATTAATCCTTTTTTTGGGAAAGAGTAACTTCATTAATCAAAGCTCCCTTTGGTTACATAAAGGTAAGACATGAGTCTGGGCCGTAGCCTCTACCTTAATTTGAGTGTGTACATTATAGTGCATAACTACACATGCTTGATGTTCGAGCGCCCGCTTTGCTAGCAAATGAGTGACTGTGTTTGAGGCTCGGTGCGTATGCCGAAACTTATACCCCAGGAGAAGGTTCCCTACAGCCTTTACCTCCACCAGAAGTCCTGCCAAGCTGGATCTTGTATCTTCCTTCCTCCCAATGTCCTGAATAATGGTTAAACAATCCATCTCCACCCAAGTAGGATGCCTGATCCATTCCAGCGTTAACCGCAGGCCCTCCAAACAAGCCTCAGCCTCACCTGGTTCTGGTGAGCCACACTCCCTCATTCTCTTCCATGCTGTTAGCAACACCCGACCTTTATTATCTCTGACAACGATTCCCGCACTAGCGGCTCCGGAATTATGACAGAACGCTGCATCGGTATTCATCTTTACCCATCCTAGTGGCGGTGGAGTCCATTTTTTTGGTTGATCTCTGCAGGTCGCAGTGACTTTCTCTAGGCATCATGCTACTCCCAGGTTCAGTTGGCATCTTGCCTTTGCCATTTTTGATCTCCCTGATTTGAGTGCCATTGTTCACGCCTTTCAGCGAGTCACTGTAATTTACAAGGAACTTTACTGACCCCAAAATAGAGCCATTACCTTTTCCACGGATCACATCGTTCCTAAGATGCCAAGCTCGCCAAAGAAGCAGGAGAATTTTCGCACTCTCATTTCCTTTTCCACCGAATTCAGCCTCAGAATAAGCCAATCTGGTCCGGTATACTTGAATTGTTCCTCCTCAGGCAATAGACAAAACTTCCTCATTTCATAT
>VSTD030002143.1:0-12154 GCA_008808055.3 Sporobolus alterniflorus
ATCTATCTCCTTTCTGCGCGAGTTATTTACTCATCTTACCATGATTCAGAGTCAAGCCAAATCGACGTTTCAAACCTTATTCGGTTTGTTGATAAGGGTTTTGCCCTCATACTAGCCCAGACTTAGTGCTTACATAGTCTTGTGGACTCGAGCATTTGAAGCCATAATGTATGAGAGTCACATGTACAAGTCTGCTCTGGCAGCCTAGATTTTCACCGAGTGGTTCCCAACCTATTGTTCAAGACTGTGGGCATCGTGCGCTGAGTTCGTAGAACATTCGAGGCTTTTGATGACTCAGATCGAGACCTTGCTTAGTTTATCGAGCCAAGGGTCTTTCCCAAGTGTGATATGTTCTTAGTGCCATCACTGTGTGGCATAGAGCCTAAGCTCGCCTGATCAGACATTCAAAAACCTTGATCCTCTTGAGTTGTTTGGGTACTGAGTCCCTCCAAATGCTCAGATTTGTCTCAAATCACGCCAAGCTAAGTGCTCTTTGGTCGAGAGGGTCACGACCTGATGACTCGTGCAGGCAAAGCTATGCGATATGAGGTTTTGAATGCTGATCGAGTCATGCGTCCGGGTTGTAAGATGCTGCAGTTCTCTAGCCCGACCATGCGAAGTCTTTCACAACTAAGGCCAAGATGTTGTTGCACAAAAGATAAAGTGAATACAATGCAAGCAATATTTCATTATATGAAAATATATGAGTACATAATGCAGCCCCCTGACTGAAGTGATCGCCTCATGGGTCAATTTAGCAGAAATAATAAAAAATGTACAAAAATGTAATAACATATAGAAAGGCCTTATCTGATCATCGTTCCATGAATTTGGAACCTCGGAGCCATCTTCTTGCTGCAGCCTATATGAGCCAGATCGAGTCACTTGGACTACTTCGTAACGACCTTCCTAGGTTGGGGAAAGCTTGTGTCGGTCTTTAGTCATTTGGAGCTTTTAGAGTATGAAATCTCCTACCTGCAAGCTGCGTGAACATACATTCCATTCGTGATATCGCCTCTGGCTTGTTGGTTCTTGGCCGACTGGATGACCGCTGCTTCGAGTAGATCCTCCAACCTGGTTAAATCGTCGACTCGTTAGTCATCTGACTGCTCCTCATTGAAATGCTGCACACAGAATGATTTGTGCTCCACTTTTGTGGGTAACATTGTCTCGAATCTGTAAAATAGAGAAAATGGTGTGTGGCGCATTGCCCAACTCGTGGTAGTGCGAAGAGCTCGCAGAACCGATGACAATTCCTTAACCCATTTTCTAGCGTAAGGCTTTAGCATGCTGAAGTTTTTGGGCTTCAACCCTTGCGGAATCATGTCGTTTAAGCGCTCCACTTGACTGTTGCTTTGCGGGTGCGACACTGAGGCATGGTTAATTTTAATGCTCGAGTCTGCACAAAAGTCCTTAAACTCCCTCACAGTGAACCGAGTCCCATTATCACTGATAATGTTATTGGGAACACCAACCTTGTACATGATTTCTTTGATGAACTCCACCGCCTTGGCCGAAGTGGTAGGCTTTACTTTGATCCACTTTGTGAATTTATCCACAACGATGAAGATGTGTGTGAATCCACCTTTAGCTTTCTTGAAAGGACCTACCAAATTCAACCCCCACGTGGTGAAAGGCCAGGTAATAGGTATGGTTTGCAGTTGATGAGACGACACATGTTTCTGACGAGCGAAAAACTGACAACATTCACATCGATGGACTAAGGAGTCGGCGTCAGACATAGCAGTGGCCAAAAGAACCCCTACCTATATGTCTTACCCACGATAGATTTAGCACCCGTGTGACTGCCAGAAATCCCCGTGTGGATATATTGCAATATAGCGCATCCTTCGTCTGGTGTGATTAACTTCATCAGAGTGCCATTAGCAACTCACCGAAAAAGCTAGTCATTAACTATAATGAACTGTCCTACCTAACGACGTAGTCTTTCACGGTCGATCTTGTCCTCTGGTAAGCCCCCTATCCTGAGATATATCATTAACAGAGTGCGTCAGTCTGAGTGGATTTCCATGATTTTAGGTGACTCGGTTATGCTCTCTTTTGGAGGTAGAGTCTCCTGGGATGACTCAGCCACCTTGGTAGCCTTTGCCAAGGCTTTTGAAATGCTTAGCTCATGGAGTTCCTGCAAAAATACCCCTGTGGGAACCGTGGCCCAGCTGGAGCCGAACATGGCTAACTCGTCCAAGACCTCATTTTTTTCCTCACAAGATATGCAAGTATTCGAGGCCGTCGAAGTTGTTTTCTAACTTGTGGAGCTCCTAGCAATACAACAGTATTTTGTCGTCCAGACGTGACCACTCTTTATTGGCTTGATTGACAACGAGCAATGAATCCCCGAGAACCTTGAGTCGGCGGATGCCAAGTGTCATGGCGATCCGTAGACCATGAAGCAATGCCTCATACTCGGCTGCGTTGTTAGATACTGGAAAATGCATTTGCAAGACATACTTAAAACTTTCCCCTTTAGGAGATGTTACTAGAATACCTGCTCCTACGCCTTGAAGTTGTAGGGATCCATCAAAATTGGTGGTTCAATATTCCAGCTCTCTTTCTTTAGGAGGTGCTTGAGTCTCTGTCTACTCGGCTATGAAGTCACTTAAAGCTTGAGCCTTGATTGCTGTCCTTGGCTTGTAGACGATGTCGTGCATGGACAATCCAATGGCCCACTTAACAATTTTTCCCGTTGCCTCCCTGTTATTCAATATTTCGCCCAGAGTCGATGATGTGTGAACCTCCATCTGGTGTGCCTGAAAATAGTGGGATAGCTTACGAGACGTTATTAGTAATGCATAGGCGAGCTTCATGATGTGAAAATACCGAGTTTTGGAGTCACTCAGCACTTCGCTGATGAAGTAAACTAGATATTAGATCTTGCGGTTGGTGTCCAACTCCCCCCGTTTGATGACAACAGCTGTACTAACCACATTACTTGTAGCAGATATGTAGAGCTGCAAGGTTTCAGGTGCTTCTTCAAGTCTTCAAAGGCCTCTTGTGCCTCCTGAGTCCACTGAAACTTGTCCTATTTCTTGAGGAGCTTAAAGAAAGGGAGTCCCCTGACGCCAAGTCATGAGATGAACCTGCTTAAAGCAGCCATGCATCCTATCAACTTTTGTACGCCATGAAGGCTCTCGGGTGGCTTCATCTTGGTGATAGCCGACACCTTATCTGGGTTAGGGCCAATGCCGTGATGGGAGACCATATACATGAGCAATTTTCTTGAGGGTACACCAAATGTGCACTTCTCAGGGTTTAGCTTCATATTGAATTTTCTCAGGTTGTTGAAGGTCTCGGCTAGGTCAGAGATGAGTCCCTTTTCTTCCCGAGTCTTTACGACCACATCGTCAACATACGCTTCTTTGTTATGCCCAATCTGTGAATGCAGACACCGTTGTATGCCCCACTGAAAAGTTGCACCCGCACTTTTGAGTCTGAAGGACATAGTTGTATAACAAAATGAGCCAAACAGAGTAATGAAGGATGTCTTGATTTGGTCTTCTACTTTGAGAGGAATCTGATGATACCCCGAGTAGCAGTCAAAAAACTTAGAAGGATGCAACCGTTGTGGAGTCCACCACCTGATCGATTTGGGGTAACCCGAAGGGATCTTTTTTGCATGTCTTATTAAGATTAGTGTAACCAATACACATCCTCTAGTCTTTATTCTTTTTTGGTACAAGAACGGGATTGGCGAGCCAATCCGGTGGTACAATTCCTTAATAAAACCGGTGTCCAGTAATCTAGCTATCTCTCTCTTTATTACATCTTTCTAGTCTTGGGCGAAACAGTGGAGTCGTTGCTTGATGGGCTTGGCCTTTGGGTCTAGATGCAATTCGTGCTCAATCAATTCCCTATGGACTCCCGGCATGTCTGCAGGCTTCCATGTGAAGATGTCCCTATTTTTCTGGAGAAATTTGATGAGAGCAAGTTCCTATTTTGGATCCAAACTGTTACCGATGTGAGCCATCTTGGAAGGTTCCTCCGTGGACAATGGGATTGCCTTGCTGGGTGTGTCCTCCGGTTGGATGGACATCTTGGGAGTCTTGGCCTTGTGCATGACCGGGTCTGGGGGGGGGGGGGGACTCACATGGCATGCTTCAACTCTCAGAGCTCTGCGGATGCCTGCAATCTGTTAGCAGTCTCACAACTCTCCCTGTCGTAGTCAAAAGCCCGCTTGATGTCTCCCCTGATAGAGATGACGCCACATGACCCTGGCATCTTCAAGATCAAGTAGGCGTAGTGTGGAATTGCCATAAACTTGGAGAGTGCCAGTCGTCCCCAGAAATTGTTATACACAGTCTCAAAATCGGTGACCTCAAACTGTATGGTCTCTGTGCGGAAATTTTCCTGAGTCATGAAGGTCACGGGGGTCGTTGCTGCACTATGGACTATGCCATGGAAGGGAGCCCTACTAGGGCACATCAGGGACCTGGATAACCCCATCTGATCGAAAGTCTTCAGGAACAGAATGTTCAAGGAACTGCCTCCATCCATGAGGATTCGGTTGAGATTGACATCCTTGATAATGGGGCAGACAATGAGAGGATACTGCCCTGGCTTTTGAATAAAGTCCGGGTGGTCGCTGCGGTCGAAGGTGATGGGGACCTCAGACCACTTAAGGTACTTGGGGGTGGCGGGTGAGACCGCCATGACCTCTCAGGCTGTGAGTTTCTGCTTCCACCTTGACTCATAAGAATCATAGCTGTAGTTGACCTCCTTTTGAGCTTCGGAGAAGTTGCCTTTAGGTTCTTTGAGCTTTTTCTCTTGATCAGCCCCTTTAGCCGTCTTGAGTACTTCATCTGGGAAACCTTGGAGTTGGTCGTAGTTTTGGGTCTTGTGCTTCCCTGGGGGTGGAAAATGTAGATACAATGTAGGAAGCCTTCAAATTACCCCCGGCTTGGGTCGGTACTCCTTGTTGTATCATGGCCATTCCACCAAATTGACAAAACGATCCGCTTTCCTCTTCTTATCGTGGCCCTTGGATGAGCTAGGCTGGTCCGCGTGGCCTGAGTCCTTTTCCTTCTTCTGTTCCCTGGTGTCGAGGGTTGCCTCCTCGGCTAGGGCGTACCTATTGGCGATGACAAACATTGCTTTCGACATCCTGGGGCTCTTCATGGCAAGCTTTCGAATCATGGCTGGATCCCTGAGTCCCTTCTTGAAGAACATGACGATAGACTTGTCATCGACCTCCGGGATGATATTCCTCTTGTTGCAGAAGCACTAAATGAACTCCCAGAGGGACTCTCCCTTCTTCTGGACAACACTGGCTAGATCCCAGTCAACTCCCGGATGTGCACACGTGGCATGGAAGTTGCTGGTGAACATCCGACATAAGTGGCTCCAGGAATGAAGTGACCCCACGGGAAGCCCGAGGAGCCAAGTCATGTTGGATGATGACAGACAAACCGGCAGGTAGTTAGACATGATGTATGAGTCCCCACCTGTGGCCTCGATGGCAAGCTGATACACCTTGAGCCACTCAACTGGGTTGGTGGACCCATCATACTTCTCAATTTCTAATGGCTTGAAGTTCAGGGGCCAACGGACTCTCTTCAGGTCTTGGGAGAACGCCTTGACTCCTTCAAGAGAACGCTGTCGGTGTGGTTGATCGTAATAGGGACCATAGTAGTCATAGTCTATCAATATGCTCGCACTCTTGATGTCGGCTTTCGATCCAGCCACGTGCATCTCTATCGCGGATGATGTTGCACAAATCTTGGTCATCCTGGTCTCGCCTTCGGCGGTGTTCCTCTGGTGGAGTGAGACTGCTTGCTGAGTCCTTGTGCGGATTTTGTCAGTGGTCATGATCATGACCCTGTGCCTCATCACCACGGTTGAGTGCTGCGTCCAGCATCGCCTGGAGTCGCTTCATGTGAGCAGTAACTTCTTGATTGTCTTTTGGCAGGTGGGGAGTTAGCTGATCGATGAGCATCCTTGGGGCAAAGCATTTTGCACCGGAGTGTGGTAGATCTGCTCCCCCTAGTACTCGATTTGACCCATGTCCTCTTGGATTGATCGTGACCGGTTCCGGAGTCGATCCCGGTTTGCTGGGTGTCGTGAATCAAACTTTGGGTGGTGTCTCCTCGTGGGAGCACCATCCCTAGGCTCATCATTCGACGCACCTGAGTCATCCTGCATGCCATTGTGTCTCTTTCCTCTGTCTCTTGCCTGGTCCAGTTCCCTGGCCAAATAGGCTACGCGAGCGATTTCTTCATCAGCTTCCTGCTGCATCTCCTCAGTGGTCTTCTCCAGGAGTTCTTCTCTATTCCCCACCATGTAGACTTCTCTACTGCCCTCAGAGTCTAACTCTAGTGATGGCTGATGGATTAGATCTGTTGTGGCTGCTGAAACAGCCAGGATGTGATCAGCTTTATCTCTAGAGGGATCCGGATCCATCTTCCCCAGCTCATTAAGTCCATGTTCGAGTTGTGCCTCGTTTACGAGACCGACTCGAACCAGGGATGGTGGGAGGTGGCCGGTGCCTGATCTGGCGACTTCGCTCAACTCGGGCTCCTGTAGATTTAGATCTCTAAACTTGTCAGTAACAAACTGAAGAGATCCCAGAAACCACCTTGAGCCGGGAAGACACTTGGTTGTGGATTGAAACGCCATTGCTCTCACGAAGCTTGATCTCCTGAGCCCCACGGTGGGCGCCAACTGTCATGGGTTTATGACTGGGTTTGAGAGTAGGGGTGCTCACAGATGTGAAGAACAATGATACGCGAGGGACACGAGGGTTTAGACAGGTTTGAGCCTCCTTGCGGATAAAAGCCCAATGTCATGTATACGTCAGTGTATTATAATTGCTTAGGTCGAGACCCCCTCTACGCCTCCTTTTATAGGTTAGGGGGTAGGGTCTACATGGAAGATATGATCGGTTAGGGTTGTACCCGACCCAGACTCTATCTCTATTTGCCCTATTTACAAGATTTGATTCTATAATTATCTTCTAACCCACCTCAGTCGTGGGCCTCCTGGCCCGTGCCTTCTGGTTGAGTGGGTCGACACTTGGTAGCCCCCCTGTTCCCTTCGACCGAGTCCTAGAGACATGGTACCCATGGTACACATCCTCATTAGAACATTTCCGGACGGGAAGCGGCCCTGGTGCGAGAACTAACCCTAAGAGGAGATTTATCTAATCGCAAGAAATGGCGGTGGTGTGCGCGAGGAAAAGAGAAATGGTGGAAGAGGTAAATGGAAGTTTAGGGTTTGGCCTAATTCCCCTGTTTATAGTGGCAGGGGCGAATTAGGCACTAATGTTCCACAACACGTCGCCTGAATATACATGTTGCATTGGTTAAATCAACACCCAGGCATTCAACCGAATTCCTAGGGACTCGGCCAATTGTTCCAGGCACTTAGCAAATGGTTGCAGGCTCCAATGGTGAGTTTTCAGGATGCACTCGGCAACTTCACTTGCCATGCACTCTGCAACTTCACTTGCCAAGCATGTAACATGACCAGCAAACGCTAGTAAGCTTCGGCCCAATCACCATAGATGAGCTTTAGGGCACGCTGCTTTGCCCGCCATGCCCTACCATACTTCACATGGTATCCCCATGCAACCATCATCACTTCAATCAATGTCGTGACTATCATGAATCTTATAAAATAGTAGTCAGATAGAGATAGAGTCTTAGTCGGGTAAAATTATAACCGACTCGGTCCTTGCTTGCAAATATCATGAAAAGATACCAACACAACCGTAATTAACAATACCGCTAAACGTTACAAATTAAAGACTTCATTATGTTTATAATTTAATCCGCACAACCTTATCAGTACTATAGACAATATTTAAATATAGAAAATTATTATAAAGGATACATGAAACGGATTACAACTGAACAGAATCTGCACATATTTCATCGGGCCATCCCAAGAAACCTAGTTTCTGAACTTTGTTACGACGAATTCAAACACATCTCTTCACAAAATCACGAGTCTCTAGATCCTCTTGTATAGCCCTTCTAAGTTCTATTGGGGAATTATAAACAAATCAGAACTTGATAACACCATTGACGAATAGTATATTCGTAACCTTATTTTTGATACATTCTAGAGGCTTCAAGAAAGGGCAGCATCTGGCGTCGATGATACAAAACATAGTGTTTTTCAATTCCCGTAGACAACCTATGAAAACATGTCCCCCACAAATCAATACATCATGTAAGCTACAAAGATCTCTTGAAGATAAATTTGGTATTACTCACGTGAAACCTGGTCCACCATTACATTTTGTACATGTACAAAATTATTATCCACACCATATGAGATCAACATTGACTCACTAATTTGTGGATCTGGCAACATTATACGAAGAAAGCCCAGGGCACTGCACAAAGTATCGAATTCAGCAGAGTACTGAAGATATGCATAGTTGTGTCCATTGAACACCAACTTCAAAACGTACCTATCATTCATCAATGCGACCTCTTGAATCTCATCAGGATAATACGGTGTACGACCCGAGGCATCCACGGCAGACACAATAGCTAAGATATCAACGGTGGCATTCTGGGGCTCCTGCATAGCATGCTGAATCTCCATGAGAGAGCGATACCTCAAAACAACCATTTCAGACGATGGTTGTTGAAACATAACTTAAAATGATTTTTCTTCTTCGAACTCATATCGTAACTTTTTATGGTCACGGTCTTCATATATACTGAACCCTTAAACCCTACAAAAGGAAACATACGACACCATATATGGAACCCAATCATAATAGTATTATGATGTCCTATATCCTGCCTATATTATCACGTTCTTGGTGATGATAATTCTTTGTAAATAAAACGTATGCAAAATAATATTTTATTGCTGCACATGCAATGGTTCATTTTCCTGATCCGTGATGACCAATCCATGTAAAGAAATGTGTTTCCATACACATTGTCCACCGGCAACATTGAGCGTCAAACAAGCACGCAAGAAACAAGCATGCAAGAAACAGTAACAAAACCTTCTCTCCTCAATTAAACAATTACGATAGGATCTAAAAATGATCAATGAAACACTACAACTCGATAAATTTAAAAACGATCAAACAGTTGAGAAACAATACATCAAATCAATTATAAAATGTATCAAGTTTCAAGGACGACAGTACTACAATACATTTATACCCTGATAGAATTATATAACAATGTATTGCGGAGTATGGTTGACCACGACGGCATTACAAAATCTTGTGGTCAAGTGAAACTTTGTCTCGAAATTATAGTATGTAGAAAAACAATGTCGATATATATGCAATAACACAAATGACATTTTAATTCCATCATTGATGTGTTACCATACATGGTATCTCGGTAGAATTATAGATTCAATTAATAACGCATTATAATAGTGAAGGATCAGATAAGACGATCAGAGGGGTGATGAATAGGAGCCAGACCTTAGTCTATGTATTAAACTGGACCCAACACGTCTCTCTTCTATCTCGACCAAGATCATATAGCTATTGACGAACTATTAGCCCTCGGAACCGGATTAGAAGCTGAAAACACAGCAGAATCACGAATCGGTGTAAGCAAAGCTCCAACCGAACCTATTATAACAAAACAGATCACCACAACAACTCACTGCTCAAAATTATTTCATCGAACATCTTATGGACATGATTAAAAAACCACCACAAAAACATGACAAAGACAAAAAAAAAACTAAGGCTTAATCCGACAGCTAAGAATAAGACCAGTTTTCTCCTACGAGAATCCTCCCACAATCAAATACGAGCTGGACAGGGAAAATCCTCAGGTGCAACATCACAGTGCAGAAGGACGAGCTGGCTGCATGAGCGAGAACCGAAGAGCGGCTCACGAGAAGAGACGAGCTGGCGTTCGTGGCACAAAACGAAGATCTGGTGAAGTACATAGCAGGAAAAATCGGCGGCAGAAAATCTAGGCCTTGCGCGGGCCGAAGAAAATCTCGGCGGGACTCGAACTCTCTGGCTGGCGGACGCGCTGAAGTGGGCAGTGGGGATCTGGCCGCGCCTGAGAACAGGCAGCCGAAACAAATCAGTGGCGAGCACGAGCGAGCCGAACCTGAAAGGGCGAACACTAAAGCAAAGCCGAGCCTTGGTGCAGGAAATGAGGAACGAAGCCTCACGGGCAGCAAAACGGACCGGGAACCTAGCCACACACTGGGATCTGACAAGAACGGGAAACTCAAAACGGGCTCCACCAAATTCGACGAGGAAAACAAGCTCGAGAGCAAACAAAACAGATCTCGCTACCGAGCACAAATCCTCTGCGGCTTAGGCGAACAGCACACAGGAGAAAACATCCGCACAGGCTCTCGCAAGAACAGACAAGCACAAGCCCCAAGCAGAGAACCAAGCAGCGGGGAAAAATCTTCAGCGGCAACGGGAAAATCGAGCGGCAGGACGAGATCCGGAGCGGGAGCACGAAAATCGACGACCGCCAAGTACCGAATAGCACGGGCGCGCGCTCACTGCAGGATCTGAGCTGGAAATGGCGCTGAGCCAAAACAAAGTCACCGCACAAGAAATCGCTGGAGAGCGGACCGAGCACCGAGACGAATGAAAAATCGGGCAGCGGAAAACGACCGGCGGCAGAGAAAACCGAAGACTGGTGACTTGACTGGCACACTTAGCGCTGATCGAAGACGGGGCGCAGAACGAGATCGGAACTGAAGCGAGACCAGCGCGCAGAACGAAATCGGACCGAGAGGAGGGAAAATGGATTTTGAACAGAAAAATGAGCAGTACAAGAAAAAAAAGAATGACTTTTCCATTACAATCCGTTATAACCGAACTATGATGTCACCGTCCTCTCTTTTTTATTTGATTATTAGAATAAAAATAAAGTTTTTGATACACTAATTATAATATAAAAAATACATATAAAAGATGGAGAAGTGGCAAGGAGCTCCAACCCTTGAGTCATATATATATAGGCTCATGCAAAATACTAAAATACCCGTAAAGTCTAATACTATGAAAACAATAAAGTAGGGGTAGAAGGGTCTGATATAATCGATCGCATCGACCTATCTGTTTTTGACTTCATCTTCACACGATCTCCGTGATGATGTCACGTGCACCACCCGTCCTCGCTCCTCCGTCAGTTTTGAGGCAAACTGAAAAACCCTATCCCGACTTACTTACACGCAAAACAAGTCACTAGATCTCGACGTGTTTTCCACGTCGCCCTCCTCCCATCGGTTTTGTGACACAACCGACAAACCGTCGCCCGCTTGGTTTTGAGGCACAAACTAAGAAACCATCGCGGTGATTTTGAGACCCAAATCACCAAACCGGAGCTATCGGTTTTGAGGACCAAACCGGAAAAACCCGTCGACCTTGGTTTTGAGACTCAACTAAGAAACTCGCACTCATCGTCTCCCTGTGCACGGTACAGACCGCACACGGTGTCACCCGATCTCTCGATCATCTAACCATCGAGAACCTGACATGTGCTTGACCATCTCTGTTCCTCTGCACCAGGTCTCCTACTCCTGCCTAGATCCTCATCACTGTCCATCATGTCGCACCTGTCACCTACACATCATGAGACAAGCAAACACGATTCTCCACATGAACACTTGATGGCACCGTGAGACACAACCAGGGACAGAAAGCATCATAGATGAGAGGGCAGAAGAGAACATGGGTATTCCATATGACGTGTATAGTCATCGTGATGATGGATGTGAGGATGATATAGGTCAGGATGATACAGATCACATTGATGAAGGTTTTAATGTGGAGGAGCTGATGCGCAATGTTGCGTCTGATGTGTTGCTACAAAGAAGAAATAAGCGTTTTGATAATTTTGAGATGCTTGATAAAGCGTCGAGAGATCACCTTTATGA
Organism: Sporobolus alterniflorus; assembly: GCA_008808055.3. Taxonomy (NCBI): domain Eukaryota; kingdom Viridiplantae; phylum Streptophyta; class Magnoliopsida; order Poales; family Poaceae; genus Sporobolus; species Sporobolus alterniflorus. The sequence goes on from VSTD030002143.1 coordinate 11,860, forward strand.
GGAGTGCAAAGGGTGTAATAAGGAGCACACGGTGTTGTGGATGATGCTTAAGCTAATCAAATTGAAGGCTACCAGCGGATGGTCCGTCACTAGTTTCTCGGCTGTCTTGGAATTGCTAACTAAGGTATTGCCAAAGCTAAATAGTTTACCTAGTAGCATCTATCAAACAAAGAAGATCATTTATCCGTTGACTTTGGATATAGAAAAAAAAATCCATACTTGTCCAAACCATTTCATCTTATACTGAAAAGAATATGAATTGAAAGGTAGGTGTCCAAGGTGTAATGCTAGTCGG
>VSTD030002144.1:0-12154 GCA_008808055.3 Sporobolus alterniflorus
CTAGACCCATTTATACTTTGTAGACATAATGAGTTGTTAAAGAACCCTTCACACATATTGTAGAATTCATGACAGATGATTGGTCAACATTTTTTCATAAATTCAGTATTGAATCCATCCGGTTCTCGAGATTTTTCATTTGTCAAATTAGCCACCACCGACTCTATTTCCTCTTTAGTGAATGGCGTCGCAAGACATTCTAGATTTGTCCTGGGTTGGATATATAAGCTCAGATCAAAATGCATTTGTGTAAACTCAGAGGTAGCTAGTCTTTCTTTAAATGCTTCCTAAAACAGAGTGGCTTTCTCATCATGGTTGTGTTTTTCTTGTCCATTGCTATACTTCAATACCATAATGGTATTCTTATTATTTTTTATTGTTGCTGTTGTGTGGAAGAATTTTGTGCTCTTATCTTCTAAAGTAGCCCATTTGATTCTCCCTCTTTGCATCCAATATATCATCTGCTACTCCAATAGCTTTTCTAAGTTTTCCTTTAGGATTTGTCTAAAATTCAATTCTTCCAAGGATAAGTCTGTGAACTCTTTCAAAATGTCCATGAATCTACGTGCTAGCTTATTATGCTCAATGGCTTTGGCTAGACTTGTTAGATTTGTCTGCCATCCTCTGATGACTTGTCTCAAATTTTTTAGCTTAGCTGTTAGGATCTAGGCAGCATCAGGCTGATATGTGGGCAGTCTCCAACCTTGATTCAGAACTTGGGTAAAGTCATCATGAAGCATCCAAAAGTTTTCAAACCTAAAGACTTTTGCCTTTTTTGGAATATTGGTTGATATAGACACTAGGCAAGGGTAATGGTCAGAGGTATCTCTTAAGAGTGTTGTCACTTTTGATCCCGGATAACTGGCCACCAATGAGACAGAGGCAAAGAACCAATCTAAGTCTTTGTAGGAGTGGGGATTGCTGGTTATTTGACCATGTGTAATGATTTCAATAAAACTTTAGTTCTTCCAATCTCAGATTACTGATAGCATCATTAAAACCTAGCATTCATTGATGTTACCCCCTAGCTTATTTCGATCAGAATGTCATCTAATGAGATTAAAATCACCTACCAGCAGCCAATCAGTGTCTATCAGCATATCAATACTATGAAACCAGCTCAAGAATTCCATTTTGCCATCAAGTGTACATGGTGCATATATGTTTGTCAGGACCTAAGGAATACCATTTAAGGTTGAAGTTAGCTCAACACTCATGGCATAATTATTCAGAAACATTGTATGACCAACAAATTTCAATCTCTTCCAGATAATAATGGTCCCACCTGATGCACCTTGTGATAGAACAAAATCAAAAGAATCAAAAAATGAAGGAGTGAAGTTTTTTAGATAGGTGGCATCAAAATTCTCACGCTTAGTTTCTTGAAGATAAATAATATCACAACCAGTTTCTTGTATTTTACTTCTTAGGGCTGTCCACTTTTGTCTTGAATTAATGCCTCTAATGTTTGAGCAAAGAACTTTCCAGTCCCTCATATTACTGTTGTGATGTAAATCCATTGATAAACTCTTTGGAACCAAATAGATGCTACACAACCAGTATGTGAAATTTCAGGCAACAAAGATATCAGCCACCAATAAGTTATGAACTCATCTTTGTGCCGAGAACACCAACCAGCACAGTCATCTAAGCACCACCACTTTAGTAATTCAATTTTAAGAACATTCCAGGAACAAAATATTTCATATGGAGATGCCATGACCATATATAAGGATAACCATAATTCATTCCCTAAAGTCTGCAGGTCCATCACAGTCCACTGATCACCAACCATGTTTAAAACATAACAAAATAAGGTAGTCCTCACAAAAGCCAAAGAAACATAGTTCCATCCCCAACTGACAGATAACCATAGAAATAATATAAAAAGATAAAGAAGCAACAGAAACAGGTAGCAGCAAATGCTCTGATCATGCAGCTGCTTAGAGCACCAGACAGCTTCAATTCTTCTTGCACTTCTTTATTGGTTTATCATCATCTTTCTTTGACTTTGTTTCCTTCACTTCTTGCTTGACACCAGGTCCAGAAGTCTTCTTTTGCTTTTTCTTTAAATTATCATCTGTGAGCTTAGCAGATGACATATTGCAAAACTCCTTACTCAGGCTTCATATTGTTCGAGAGGATAGAGTCGGGGGCTCAGTATCACAGCAAAGAGAGGTTTTGGGAGGGTGGGTGGATGATTTGAAATCTTGATTCATACTCTACAGTCTGTTGCTCCTTCTGACTTCAGTGCATACTAAGGGGGACTTAGAAAATTTCCTCTTGAGGTGCAAATCAGAGTGCTCTTCAGGATTAAGCCCCTGTTTTTGTGGTGTGAGAGTTTCAGTCTATTCTGGAGCATTAGGGCACTCCAGGGGCTTTTTGCTTGGGCACTTTTTATGAATGCAGAAAGTAAAGCAAGTTTCACTGGCACCTTCTTCCAACAACATGCTGCAGCCACTTTATTCCATGAAGCTTTTGGCCCAGCTAAATCTAACTGGATCCATCAGAGCCATAGTAAAAAAATTGCTCCATGACCATGGCACTTGAGGCCTAGTCATATTGCCCATAGGAGCAAAATGCCTAACCCAAATTCGAATACTATCAGGATGAGGCTTCGATTTGACTAGAGCAGCGTCAGAGTGAGTAGCCCATCCAGGATCCATTTCTAGATTTTCTGGCAGATGAACAAAACCCACTTGAGGATCCTGAGTGGCCTAAGCAATGTCTGCTTTAGTCATTAGAGCATCCTCAGGGAGTTCATGATGCGTGAAGTTGATAGAGGCAGCTTGTAGAGCTAAGACCATTGGTTCCCACAAATCAGGTTCTTACCCTCCAACGGAGCATGGTTCACTGAATTGCCAGTTTGCTCACTGCTATTGTTTTCATAAGAATAAACCACCATGCTAACTGTTTGGTCCTCTCCACCGTTAGGATTCAGGTTCTGAATGGTCACATTACCCAGCTCTTCCAACTGTTCTGGCTCTTCAGCTGGCACCAGGTTAGGATCAAAGTTGTCAGGACCATTGGCCTCCTACTGCAGCCACTCACCCCATCCAGCCATATCTTGATTGTCTTGCTGCTGACTAGCATGGGCATTGACCTACAAGTTGAAAGGCATCTGACCTGGTTGGCCTAGTCCAAAAAAATCATATACCTGTGGCTGACCTTTAGCATTTGGCTCTGGAACAAGCTCTTCTTCAGCAGCCAACCCCACTAACATATGTTCCTCCAGAATTTTAGACTGCACGGTCCAAGATTCACCTTGAAAGCCTTCTGCTTCTAATATGACCAAAAAATGAGGGTCTGGCTCTAACTCAGTGACCTAAGCTTTGACAAGCAATCTAGCAAGGTGAGCTCTGTCATTCTCCCAGAGCAACATCCTCCCAAATGATCCAATAGCACTCTGGATACACTCATGGTTTCAATGATCAAGTGGAAAGCACATAAGCATCAGCCAACAGTACCTATTAAATTGCAAGGCTCTCCAGTTCCTGCCCTCATTGTGCCTAACCACACTAACTTGCAGATCACCAAACTGAAATGAGCTTTGGGTTACTAGCAGGTCTCGCGCATGTGCATTCTCAAAACGAAGTAGTGCCGGCCCCAAATGAGTCGGTTGGCATTCTCTAACTTGCACATTGAGATGTTCCTCAAAGAATTCAAAAAGGACAGCTTGCACTACCGGAAAGTTCATGGGCGCATTCAGAAGCAGAGGATCCAGACTTACAATGGCGTAGTCCTCATGAGCTCGCGGGACTCTACCCACCACCACTCTGGCCATCATCTCTCGGTGCGGAATGCGGATCGTTTGCTTCCCCGGTAGAACAAAAGACCGAGGATCAGCCCTCTGATATGCCATGGCACTTGAGCTTGGACGATCGTGAGGCTGTTTGCACACCCGTGAGCCGGCGAGAAGTCCTATGGAGATCACAAGAGCTGTATCTGGATGAGAATGCGAAGAGGCTTCTCAAGCTTTGGAAGACACAATGGGTGCAGGATCCTCTGTGGGGTTATGGCGAGATAGCTTGCTACAAGAAGCGCTAAATCAGCTTGTTTGTTTTTTATCTGCTTCCATTGGGCTTTGCAACGCTGGTCAGCTCACCCAACTTGTGGCAATTTGAGCAGAAATTCCAGCACTTACAGATATGACGGGCAGCATTTTTTTAGAGCAGAGCCCACACAGCGAGACCAAAGGCCTGACCCCTTCTTGGATGGGCGGTTTACCTTTATCTTTGATATTCAAATTTGAATATTCTTGTAGACCTGCTTAGCGTGCTGTGTAAAGACAGCAATTCTCATGGGAAGAAACAGATTTACCTTTAATTCTGAAATTTGAAAACCGGTAACTTTGCTTCTGTTGCTGGAATTCATGAAGTAGTGGAATTTCAGCAAGATCATCCACAGGAACCTCTTCTACAGCTTTAGGATAATCATCATGTGGCCAAGAAATCCTATCAAACACCGAAGCATGAGAACGATGCTTGGGAGAATGTAGGTGAATTCTATTGGCATCTGTGAGAACTCAAGATCCTCTGACCACTTCTGCATAAGATTTCAGAGAAGAACTTTGATGGCCAACTTGGATCCATTTATCCTGTTGTTCTTGTTCATAGCGATGCAATTCAGCACGTCAATTAGCACCACCATTACACCATAGATTGAAGAAAATTTTGTATTGATCACAAAAGAAGGATCTATGAAAACCAACATTTCTCGAGGCCACAATGAAACTGAAGACTCGATGAGAGAATTGAATCGGCCTAAAATCAGTCGTTGAACCACCCAAGGTTGCCTAAAGAATGACTCCAATGGAAAATTCTGAAAGCCTATACTTGCATCTTCCAACAGAAACAAGCAACACTACATGAAAAAGATATTCATTCGTTGGTTTTTTTATGTTCATCAGGGCCGACGTTTATATTTTGAATTAAGTTCCTCGGTTTTAAAACCGATGTACGTAACTTATGTTCGTCGGGTGGCTGACGAACATAAGGCACCACGGCCACCACGTAGGCCAACCCGCTTATGGTCATCGGCTGAAGTGTCGGCCCGACGAACATAAGCGAGTATAGTACCCAGGCCTGACCTTTCTTTCTCCCGCTTCTCTCTCTCTCACGCGCATCGCACACACGCTGCCGCCACCAAGTCTGCTCGCGCTGCCGCCCCAGCCACGCCCTGCCCCAGACCACATCGCCCGGCCCTGTCCGGCGTTGCCCTTGCACGTGCCGGACCCCGGCCCTGTCCGGCCACACCAGTCCCACCTAGGCCCGGCTGGCGCCTCCCGGCCGGTCGTGCTCCACTCCTTGGCTTGGTTACGACCAAGGCTCTCTGTGCTAGGTGATGTCGCCGCTCCTGTTAGATTTTAAATTTAAATTTACTGAATATAGTGAATTTTGAGATTGTGAATGTAATGAATTTAAGAATAGTAAATTTATTGATAGTGAATATAGGGCCTGCCATGTGGCAGTTATGTTCATCGGAGAACCGACAAACATAAGGCCAACGTGGCACTGGGGTGGTTGCGGGACTACGTGGCGTATGTTCGTCGAGCAGATGAACAAGTGACATTATTTTGGTCCAGTTACGTTCCTCTCTTATGTTCATTGGTTACGTTCATCGGCTATAAACATATATTCATCGGTTTTTGGCCGACGAACATTTTCCTATTTCCTATAGTGAAGACAAATTCCTTGGATCCATGATTCAGAAAGATATTGACTTGCTCCCCAAAACTATACATAATCGCAGCTTGAACCCCTTTCCGCAGATTAAAGATGAGGTCCGGGAAATCCATGGCGAAGGAGAAAGGTTGAAGTCGAGTACCTTAAACAAGAGCAGAAGGGCGAGGGAAGGTAACCCCCCCCCCCCCCAAGCACAGGGAGGGGACGGTCAGCACTACACGCCGGTGAAAGGCCGGAGACGCCATGGAGTCACCAGATCACCTACGATCACCTGCTCCGCATATTTCACCCCGATGCTCGACGAACCTCACTTCCAATGAGGCACCCGCTTGCGGATCATCCCTGTAGGAGCTTGCCCTATTCAGGCTGACCGTGAACTGCACACTGTCTTCCTCTACGGCAGAGGAGAAGCACACCAGCTGGCCTTCAGTTCCTAGCGGCGGTTGTAAAACCAGGTCTGCACCTGCACGCAGATTGGAATGACAACGGGTTCGCCAGACAAGAAAATCGAGTTCCACGGACCACATATCTGAGGAACGATCAATGATGATGTGTGTATACCTAGTTGGGTGTGATGGTGACATTGCCAGCGCGGCCAGGAGAAGCGCTGAACTTTGCGGCGAATGCGTGTCCATGGTGACGCTCGACAGGAACATGACGCTGGTGACCTCCATCTCGGCCACCTCAGCCGGGAGGAACCGGAACATGGGCGTGCCGGTGAGAGCAGGTAGCCTCCCCATGTTCCTCTTCAACAACAATGACCACGACACACAGGCACACGACTTCCTTGCACGGACACGGCGAGGAAAGAAGGTCAGATCGATGGTAAAATCCCCAGATGGGTATGGAGGGGAAGGAGAAGTACAGGAGGAAGGAGGCGTTACCAGTTCTTAAGGCATAGGCCGGATATCTCGCTCTGTCTCTTGTTCTTGCCAGTGATGAGTGTGGTGTCTTCTCTCACTTATCACGTGGTAAACCTTGGCACTAATTAAGCTGTGTGCCGTGGATCCAACTCATCCTTTTAATTTCACTAGCCATAATAAAATAAATATATTTGGTATTGATGTATGTAGCTTACTTCACAAGGTTGCAAACTCACTTATCCGATATTTGCCATTGTGTTGCAAAATCAATCCCGATTACTCCATCCACGTCATTAAGGTCATCATTTTTTTCTAAAATGACAATAACGCTCTCATCTTCAACCTCAAACTCTCGACGGGAACAGCCATAAACTCGAGTTCTCGATTGCACGCCGGACTGCCAGGTTCAAGCTTGTCTACACATACTGTTGGGGTGCCACCATGGCTACCGAGGTAGAGCTCAGCCGACACCCCAGCCATGGCCCATGGCTACCGACGTAGAGCTCACACGACACCCCAGCCAAGGCCCATCGCTACCTGCGCGCTGTGTCGCCATGGCTACCGAGGTAGAGCTCACCCGACACCCCAGCCAAGGCCCATAGCTACCGAGGAGGTAGAGCTCACCCGACACCCCAGCCAAGGCCCATCACTACCTACACGGCGTGCCGCCATGGCTACCGAGGTAGAGCTCACTCGACACCCCAGCCAAGGCCCATGGCTACCGAGGTAGAGCTCACCTGACACCCTAGCCAAGGCCCATCGCTACATGCGCGCCGTGCCGCCATGGCTACCGAGGTAGAGCTCACCTAACACCCCAGCCAAGGCCCATGGCAGCCGGAGTGGAGATCGCCGATGCCCTGTTAGAATTACATGTGGCTAAGCTACGTGTGTGATTAGGAGTTGTAGTAAGCCAAGACTAGATGCTCTTGTATTAGACTCAGACAATGTCACGTGTTGTAATCCAATGTGTTGTAATTCCAAGGATATAAATACAAGGGACCAAGGCGCACAGTTGTATGCGTCCAATCAATCTCAATTCTTTTACATGGTGATCAGAGCCACCTTCTTGACATAAACGCATCCAAGTCTCTACTCCTCAATGGTGGCATCCAGGTCCAACATGGTGGTCGTCACCTTGATGCCGGTATCAGAAAAACTCATGAGGAACAACCACCCACTGTCGCATGCGCAAGTTCTTGCGGTTCTTGGAGGTGCTCATCTTGCAGGGTTTCTAGATGGGACCAAGAAATCTCCAGCAGAAAAGATTCAGATCATGAAGAAATCTAATAAAGAAGATGAAATCAAAGAAGTGTCCAACGCAACCTTTGAATTGTGGAGGGCAAAGGAGCAGCACGTCCTTGGCTATCTACTCACCTCAATCTCTCATGATGTCCTGGTCTAGGTTACTGTCCTTCCCTCGGTGGCCGACATCTGGAAGTACATTGAAGCAGCCTTCGCATCACAATCTCATGCCAGGGTCATCAATAACCGCATGTCACTTGCCACTAACCAAAAGGGTTCCTTGACGATGGCAGAATATATCTTGAAGATGAAGATCCTAGCTGATGACATGGCGTCGGTAGGGAAGAAGCTTGATGATGAAGACTTCATCTCATATATCCTCACTGGGCTTGACATAGAATATAACTTAGTTGTATCATCTATTGCCGGGAGAGTGGAGCCAATCAACTTTGCAGAACTCTACTCCGAGCTATTGGCATATAAAAATAGATTGAATCTTCAATTCGAGGGTCAAGGATTGTCCCAATCTTCAGCCAACAGTGCCTCTCGAGGATGAGGTGGTCCCTTAAGGGGACATGGTGGCCGTGGCACAACACGTGGAGGAAGTAACTTTGGTGGCCGAGGCAGAGGAGACTCCTTCAAGCCTAAGAACAAGTTCCCACCGTGTCAACTTTGTGGCAGGACCAACCACCCTATATTCATGTGCTACTTTGATCCAAATTACATGGGGGAAGAGAAAAGTGCCAATACAGCGCACTCATATGGAGTTGACTCGAACTGGTATGTAGACTCCGGAGCAACCAATCATGTGACTGGGGAACTTGACAAGCTTGCCATCAAGGACTCTTATTAAGGGGGAGATCAGATCTACACAGCTAGTGGCTTAGGTATGCATATCAAACACATTAGTCATTCTATAATTCATACTCCTTACTGTGATCTTCAACTAAACAATATTCTCCATGTTCCACAATCCTTCAAAAGCCTTGCCTCCGTACATCGAATTGCATCTGACAATAATGTGTTTTTGAACTTCACCCTAATGTCTTTTTCATTAAGGATCAAAATCGAGGAAAACTCTTCAACAAGGCTAGTCTGAGAGGGGATTTATCCCCTTCCTTGCAACACCTCATTTTCCGTTCATGTCAAGCAAGTCTTTAGCTCCAATAAAACACCTCAGTCAAGGTGGCATTCTTGTTTAGGTCATCAATCCACATCCATTGTTAGATTTGTGCTTAGGAAAAATTAATTGCCCTTTGTTAATGATGTTTCCTTAGATCATGTGTGTGATGCTTGCCAGCAAGCTAAGAGTCACCAGCTACCATACCCTATGTCTTTTAGTACCTCCAAAGCTCCTCTTGAGCTCATATTTTCTGATGTAAGGGGTCCTACTTGTGTCTTTATTGGAAGCAATAAATATTATGTGAGCTTTATTGATGATTTCAGCAAGTTCACTTGGATCTATCTCTTAAAGAACAAGTCTAATGTTTTACAAAAGTTTTGAGAGTTTCAAAACCTTGTTGAACGGCTGTTTGAAAAACAAATTGTAGCCGTGCAAACCAATTGGGGTGGAGAATATTGAAAACTCACTTCCTTCGTCCAACAGACCCGCATCTCCCATCATGTCTCTTGGCTTTATCCTCATCAACAGAATGGGTCAGCTTAGTGAAAACATCATCATATCATGGAAGTTGGCCTTTCTTTGCTCGCATATGCAAGCGTGCCTCTCAAATACTAGGATGAGGCATTCTTATTGTCCACCTACTTGATCAATCGACTTCAAACCAAAGTATTGGACTTCTCCTCGCCTCTTGAGGTTTTGTTCAAGGAAAAGACCAACTATGCTGGCTTACGCACCTTTGGGTGTTCTTGTTGGCCTAACTTTTGACCCTTCAACACACACAAGCTACAATTACATTCTAAGCAATGTGTTTCCTTGGGCTATAGCATTCTCCACAAAGGATTTAAATGTCTTGATGTGGCTGAACATTGAGTTTATATTTCTCGAGATGTTGTTTTCGATGAGATAGTGTTTCCCTTCCAAAAGCTTAATCCAAACTCTACTGCACATCTTAGAGCCGAAATTCTTCTCCTTTCTACCACTTCCCAAAATCATTGTCTTGGAGATGAATTTATGGATGATTCAGTGGCTGATATGCTTGTAAGTCCTATGGCTACTAACCCCTTACACCATGGTGCATCTTCTGAAAAAAAATTTGAGTCCAAACGATGCAGGTTTCTGCTCTGGAGATGGCTTCAACAATGTTGAATAGGGTGTGGCGATGCAGCATGGATCAGGCGCAGGACACGAGGAGGATTCGCTGCACCTTCCTGTTGAAGATACCGAAACTGATTCACACGCAGCACCGGTCCGAACAGGTACGGCTGCGCGGGGGAACTCATTTGCTGATTCTGAGGAAGATTCGTGTGCAGCACTGGGTCGAACAGGTACAGGCATGCAGGGGGCCTCACCTCGGCGCCACATGACCGCTTGTCCTGAGGATGATTCTACTTTGGCCAGTACAGGCACGAGGGAGAGATCTGCTCATCAACACGTGGCTGTGCCTAACTCGTCTAGCGCTGAGTCTGGATCTTCTGTGTCCTCATCTGGTACGTTATTTCCATCAGATATGAGTTCAACGTAGGGAATTCAAGCTGAACCTTCTGGCTCTAGCCCTTCATCTCCACCAGCAGCACCGTTTGTTCAACATGGCACTAGACTACAACATGGCATCAACAAACAGAAGTTTTATACAGATGGTACGGTTCGGTATAGCCTCTTTTCTGCCACCGGTGAACCTCAACATCATCATGGAGCATTGTGACCGGTGAACCTCAACATCATCATGAAGCATTGTGTGATGAGTGTTGGAAGAAGGCCATGGACAATTAATTTGATGCTCTTTTGAAGAATGAAACCTGGCACTTGGTTCCACCTAAGGCAGGGATGAATATTATCGATTGCAAGTGGATCTATAAAATCAAGATGAAATCTGACAGAAGCATTCACAGGTACAAAGCACGACTAGTAGCAATAGGATTCAAGCAACGGTATGAGATTGATTACGAGGATACATTTAGCCTAGTTGTGAAAACAGCCATTGTTCATATTGTGTTATCTATCACAGTTTCCAGGGGATGGAGTTTGCAGCAATTGGATGTGCAGAACGTGTTTCTTCACGGTGTTCTAGAGGAGAAAGTGTACATGAGGAAGCCACCTGAGAACGAAGATAAACACAAACTAGACTATGTGTGCAGATTAGACAAGGCCATCTATGGTCTAAAGCAAGCCCCATGTGTATGGTATTCTCGGTTGAGTTCAAAACTCCAGAAGCTTGAGTTCATCTCATCAAAAGGTGATATTTCACTTTTCTTGATGTTTGTACATGTTTATGTTAATGATATTATAGTAGGAAGCTCGTCTCAAGATGCCACAAGTCATTTACTCAAGAATCTAGAAGAGGATTTTGCTTTAAAAGATCTTGGAGACCTTCACTATTTCCTCGGGATTGAAGTAACAAACATCAATGATGGCATTATGTTGACACAGCATAAGTATGTTACTGAGCTACTTTAGTGCGCAGGTAGGATTGGCTGCAAATCTGTCCAGAGACCTCTATCTACGTCAGAGACAATGTTAGCATACACAAGAGAACTCCGTGAACAATGTTAGCATACGCAGGTAGGATTGGCTACAGTACCTAACACTAACTTGGCCGGATATCAGTCTCTCCGTGAACAAGATCTGCCAGTTCTTGCATGCCACAGCCACGGTGCATCTCACGGCTGCCAAGCGTCTTCTTCGGGATGTGAAAGGAACAACTAATCTGGGCTTGCAAATTACCCGTTCTTTGTCAATGCTTGTGAGTGGTTTCTCCGACGCGGATTGGGCTAGGAGCGTAGATGATCACCGGTCCACTGGAGGTTTTGCCATGTTCCTTGGCTCAAATTTGATCTCCTGGAGTGCTAGAAAGCATCCAACGACGTCACGGTCCAGTACTGAAGCGGAGTACAAAGCTATTGCAGATGTGATAGTAGAAATCATGTTGGTACAGATTCTACTCAATGAGCTTGGAGTAGCACATCCTCCAACAACTTCCCTTTGGTGTGATAATCTTCACTAAAAAAACCTATTAATCCATGATGATCCAATTTTTCATGGATCACCAAAAAAATCATCATAAAAAGGCATATGTGACATTTTTTGATAACATCATGTATTGTGCGTCACAGATTAACTCGTAACGATTTTATAAATATGTCATAGATTGATGCAATTTGTGACATTTCTACAACGTCATAGAATAGCTTTGAGTACACCGAGCCCAACCCAAACCCAGTTTTTGTGATGAAAATAAATGTCAC
>VSTD030002145.1:0-12151 GCA_008808055.3 Sporobolus alterniflorus
TCTTCCTCCATTTTGTCTATATCATTCATTTTAACATCCACTCCTGGTACAGGTTCCTCATACTGTACATGATGACAAAGAGACAATGCGCTGCATACATTGCTAGATAACGATTATTGTCCATTGCTACTTTGCCCAATGAATCACCCTCTTGGTATTACTACATCCAGTTTTTTCTGAAATTTTCAAATCAAATGACAGCATTGATCAGTCGGTTGAATTTGCAGACTTTCCACTTCACTCCTAATCTTGTACATCTGATGATTCTCTTCTCCCTTGGCAGCAAACTTTTCACTTCACTTGTAATTGTATATTTCTTCCATTTCTTTTTACTTGTATCGGCTAGTTTAAGGGAGTATATTTGATGATTTGCTTCTTCCATCACCAGATGTCATCTTAAAAGGTCATAATAGAGTAGCACACAGGGGTTTCAAATTCTGATTTGAATTGTTTCCCTAAAAATGTAACAATATTTATTGGACCATAACATAAGAGACACCCCACCCCTTATATCATTTAAGTTTTATGGTTGAATTGGCAGAGGGAGGCCGTCTGGTACTAGAGCTGAGATTCTCGGTTTAATTCTGCCCGGCCACGTATTAATTCCACTGCACATAATAATTCTCACATACTTTGCAATATTAAAGTAGTGCACCACACTTTTTCTATATGTATGCAGTCATGGTTCAATTATGTGTATTCTCTTGGAGTGAATGAAGAGAGAATCATGATGGGAACAGTTATTATTTCTTGTGCTTGACCAAGAATTCCCTAACCATATTAAATCAGAGATTGAAAAAACTTTCAATTGAAGCCCAAAAATGTCAAACTGCAAAAATTTGCTAGCTGTGGCCATAAATTTGGTGGGCAAACAAGTTATACAAAGTTTTGCTGTGTCGTGGTGTGTATCTAGCAGTCTGCTCCAAACTGATTGCCCACTTGTCTCGCTATGCTCTGCTCTACCTCACCCAGCTTCACAGCACAGGCAGCCGCCACACTACGTCTCCATTTCGAGACGCTTCGACGAGCTAGATAAGGGTTAACTTGTTGATCAAATTTGACAGGCAGACCGGTTAGATCGGTCTAGATTTTGATGTGTCTCATATAACAAATTTTGTTCTAACATTACCTAGGGCTCCTGGAGGTGATCAAAATATATATTTGTTGCTTCGTGTGCCATGCCGTCTGGCTTCTTCACTCCCGGTGAAAACCCCTTCCCGTGGTCACCACCTCTTTCCTCACCTGCCTAGCCCTGGCTTGGCTTCACCTCACCCCTTCCCACTTCGTTCGAGCGAGGAAGAGCTTCCAGAGAAATAGGGATTCCCCAGCCACCATGACCGCCGCCGCAATCGGGATGGTGCCCTCGCCGCCGCCGGCGTGTTGCAGAGCGCCGCGGCGTTCCTGGCGTGGGTGCGCACGGCCTACTCGCCTCGGTCACCTACGACGTCGTCCTGTGCCTGTGCTTTGCAGACGCCTGGCTTCGCTTCGCAGGCGCGGTGGCCGTGGGCGTCGCGCGCCTCGCCGGCGCCGAGGACCGCGACGTGGCCGTGGCGGCGTCCAAGGTCTTCGCCTTCTTTGAGGATGCAGCTCTTCTTGAAACGTTTGGAGAAATATGACATAGACGAAGTTAAAAGGGTACTTACATCAGAGATCTATTTATTTTTTATCCGATTTCACATGCGCATGGCCGTTACTTTGATCTTCATGCGATGTTTTCCTCTCTACTTTTCCCTCTTAAACCAATTGCGTTTGTTTGTGCTGGTGCAACACGGGGACTGTTCCGAGGCTTACGATCACATCAACCTGGAAGTCAAATGCCAGTCATGCTTGGCCTGTGCGCCTTTCTTTTTTTTAGGAACAGGAGGGGAAATCCCCTACTGATTTAAATATATTATATAAAAAGTATGTACAGAAAAAATAGAAAAATCTCAAACAATGTTACATTGCCATGATTTCATTTCCTCAGATTTAGAATCTTTCGCCCTATGGATGATAACCATGGTGAACTCTCTCTTGAAGGTGGCAACACATTTATCAATTGATGGATCTTCACCATTGAAAAGCCAAGCATTCCTCTCCTTCCATATGCACCAGCACATTATAATTATGATGTCCATGGTAAAAGAAACTCCTAAAGCCAGGTAGGAGCTTGAACTCCAATTCTGTTCCAACAATTTTTCGCAAAGGGGCATCTGAGAAATAAATGCCTCAATCTCTCCTCTTTCTGCAAGATACACATCTCACATGAGTATGAATCCAGATGCATTCTCATTCATCTTAGAAGGCCTCTAGTGTTTAGCCTGTCTTGCAAGAATAGCCAGTAAAATACTTTTTGTTTCATTTGGCAAGATGTCTGTCAAATCCATTTGAAAGTCAGGTGTATGATTTGATGGCTGAGCAAGTGCTTATATGCCTTTGCTGAGGAATAAGAACCCGACCCTCAAATGTATGTCTAAGAATCTTTTTCTCCACCCATCTCCATGGATTGCATAAACATCTCAAGCTCACAAAATTGCTCATAATATGCTTACTCAGACAGGGGAAGATGAAAATTACTCTGAAATGACTCACTCTCCAGCACTGCCTTGACAGTTATGTTTTCTTTG
Source organism: Sporobolus alterniflorus (assembly GCA_008808055.3). Classification (NCBI taxonomy): domain Eukaryota; kingdom Viridiplantae; phylum Streptophyta; class Magnoliopsida; order Poales; family Poaceae; genus Sporobolus; species Sporobolus alterniflorus. Next base: position 2,607 of record VSTD030002145.1, read on the forward strand.
ACAGCAAAAGAAAACAATTGTGGATATTCTTGACTCAACACTCTACCATTCCACATGTCTGTCTAGAAGATAATAGTATCTCCTATGCCAAGTTTTGCCTGGGCTATTCCTTTGAATTTTGGCAATAATTTCAGAATGATTTTCCACCAAAAAGACCCCTTCATTCTATCATCAGTAACTTTGCCATTTGGATAATATTTGACCCATATCATTTTAACCCAGGGCAAACCAGCTTTATTAAAAAACTTGTCCAATTTTTTCATCAGCAGTGTCTCATTTTGCAACCTCAACCGAAGCACTCCCAATCCCCCTCTGCATTTAGGCTTGGTCACTAACTTCCAGGCAGCTAATGGAGGCTTCCTTGTATTCACATCTCCACCCCTCCAGAGACAATGCCTCCTATAATTGTTGACTTGATTCAGAATATCATATTGTTGTGAGTCCTGATGGAGATGGCTTCGTCGGTGAAGGGATCTCGTTGGGAAGCAGCAGGTCCTGATGGGGAGGTAACATATTGCACTAAGAGCACTCAGTTGATGATCTTGCTGATAGATTTGGTTGTTCTTAGTCAACTTGAATTGTAATGTTACACTAGTGTGTCTATGCTCTCAGAAAATACTAATACACAAATATTAAATCAAACAATCTGGTTAATTGTGAAAGAAGTAGTGAGTGATCCCAAATCATGCCCTCAACACACTTTAAACATTGTGCTTTCCACCTCAATCTATGAGATTTGATTGTTAGTAACATTTAACAACTTCTGCCTCAAATATGGTCATGAGAGTTTTTGGACTTTTGGTTGTACTAAAAGGAATTTTTTTACTATTTTTTGTTGTAACAGAAAAAAACTTGGGAGCTGCTAGTTGCACATTCAAGGATCTACTTGCATCATCAACTTCTTGATCATGGAATGTGTTTCTCAATCATTCTGTTGTACCTGCTGGACTAAATTCAGATTGGATATTGTGTACAGGACTTGATGCTGCAAATGCAAAAGTGATGTGATGACTGTTTTTAGTCGCAGTATGCCTTCTGTCTTGTTTGTAGTCCACTGCAACCTTGCAAACAATTTGCACTTTGACTTCTGAAGTTCCGAGATTATGCTTGTGCACGTCGTACATAGAGGAATTGCAATGTTTATGTATGTGCATCTAAACTTATTTTAACCGTTAAAAAAACAGAGGAGGTAATATAACATTTTTTGCGTTCACACTAGCTGTCTAAACCGGTCAAAGTCTGTTGACACGTGGCCATCAACCTCCGTGTTACTTGGGGAAAAAATGAGGTGCGGACCGTTTGCAATTTGCAGCTTTGCGAACCCCCCTCCCGATTGCTGCTGCGTGGACACCATGCCTTGATCCGAGGATTCCTTGTCTTGACTCCCTCGCCAAGCTCAGCATACGCATGGCTCCGAGTCATATGGCTCCAAGAAACGCCGACTGCTCGGCTTCTCTTCCCTGTTCACCTCCCCATAAGAGCGCAAATACATGTAAATTGAGATGGTGTGTTTCCGCGTCTTTCCACCAACAGGAGAATCAAGAGCTCCAGGCAAATTAAACTGCCCTGCAATTAGAAGACCACACAATTGTGTTTTCGCCGCCAACCATCATTTTCCTCAACTCTATTTCTAATGTAGGCTATCAGTGAATGTAGTTTAACTAATGAATTGATTTCTCGAGACGTCAACTGCATGTCGTCTACATCATATGGAGCAACACCACCACCAATCTGTATATAACAAAGAAATTAATATATGTATTTAGACGGTATTATGCAGAACCAGAGACAACTGTCATAGCAAAGCGCAAGGATTTAATCTGGCATAGGCAGAAGAAGGAGCAGCTGATGAGGTTGTAAATGCGCCATCTTGATTTTGATCTCAACGACAGGGATTGGTTGGAAATCAAGTCCCTGTCACCCCTTCACTTTAGCGTCTTAATCGGGGCATTTTCACCTACATACATGGGCAGTGGGTCCTGGTTGTCAGGCCTATAAGAGGCACGTAAATCAAGGTTCACCGCTGACCTAACTAAGTTTACGGGATCGATTCCTTGAGGCCTTGATAGCGACGGGAAGCTCCACTCCTTGTGCCGCTGCCACCACCCTCACCTATGCGGCACCACTGGAGTTCACGGCCATCACCGGATCTAGGGCTATGACGTCCACCTCATCGTCATCTAAGGAGCAAGGTATGTCATGGTTTAAGCTAAGCCATTTTAGTTAGAATCCGATCTTAGTTAGACCCTACCCGATCCGTAGTCCTAACTATCCTTCAACGGCATCAAGAGCTAGGGTTAGGGTTCACCTTGTTTCAAGTTAGTGGTGACCAGGTCCCCTTAGCCGGCACCTAGATCTAAGTTTCTACCCGCAACAAGTAGAAGGAAGGGATTAGTTTTCGGGATTAAGGGTGTCGGGTTTCTTACCTCACCACCACACAGGATCTACATCGCAGTACTCCTGGTCGAGCACTCCGGGAGGTCACCAACGCTCGCCAGCGCTCGGCAACCTCGGAGTCACCTAAGAACTTAGGGTCATTGCAGCCGATTGCAGGCACTTGACCGCCATCATCAGATCCGAACTCATCAGATTTTGGGAAAGGTTCAGCTTAGGGCACCGCCGTGAGATGGCTCTGATTACCATGTTGGAGAGAGGTGTGTCAATGGATGTTGAATTACTTTGTATTGAGATATTGATACATATATAAAGGAATGCCCCTGTGCAACCCTAGAGAGGGAGGCTGCGCAGGAGCTGACAATCTGACCACCTGGCGGCATGGTTAGACTGCTCGGGGCGGCGGCGCCAGAAAAACCCTAAAACCTTGTACGCCCCACCCAGGTGGAAACCCTATTGAGTCAGACTAAACCTCACGCAAGAGGTGGTCCCGGAACTATGTACCTATATTACAACACATTTTCTAACGGTCCACATGGCAACAATCCATAGGGGGATCGTAAAACTGCAAATTGTGAATAGTCTGCAGTGAATTTTTTCCTGTTACTCGTCGCTGCTGTTGGAAATATTAGCGCTTTTATTTTTATTTTAATCCAAGAATAAATCATGAACACGACTAATGATTTGTAGATTAAAGAAGCAGTACTACCATAAATTCTAGATAGATCTATCATAGCAATGAACAATAAACAGTGCAGCAGATTATCTAGCAAAATTATGCCTATGCAGATCAACATAATGAATATATAAGACATGATTTGATAGCAGAAACTGTATGTGACTTGCGGTTCCTTGATGATGACGGTCGGATGAAGACGGCGATCGGCCTGGCGAAGTTCACGCTAAAGACGACGACCCTCGGCGCGTGACCGATGAAGAGGTAGACGAGCCGTGGTAAAGAAACTGAAAAAATGAGTGAGCAGTCACGAAGATCGCTTCCTAAAAATCTTATTCACCCTCTCCCGTTACAGGATCACTGAGGATGATGGTTTCGGAGACTTGCTCGCCCGATCGCAGGTGTACGTCGATGAACAGGGTGAAGTAGCCTCGACGTTATAGCAACAGAAATGGCAAAACCTAGATGCGTTGGTGGCTCGTGGCTATTCATGTGTTACTACTTTCATGGCGGTCACATGTATTTGTAGGGAAGACCCGCCTAGTGTTATAGCGTCCCGTAATCAACTAGGTCTATCTCTATTAAAACGTATTAGACACGAACACGTAGCGAAAATAAATGAGAAAAGGAGATGGCGGACCTACGATGTTTTGGGCTTGATAAGGTGACCAGAGTGAGGGGAGGGGTGGATGGGAGCCAATTAAAATTCATCGAGGGAACTTGGCCTCTGTCCCAACTCTGACCCAATGCGGCTTTCTTCCAACTCGATAAATACCACATACTATATACAAGCTATTAGCCCTCAGAATCGGGTTAGAGAACAAGAATCACAACGGAATCATGAATCGGTGCATGCAAAAGCACAAATAAAATTACGGCAACAAAAGATAGAACGAAAAGGCTTCTTACTGTCTCATGTATATTTCATCAAACACCTTACGTGCGTGACTAAGAAGCCTCCATAGAAGCATAATGAAAACTTAAAAAACTCAACCCTTGGAATCAGCGGCTCAAGAATGAGACTGGTTACACGAGATGCAACAAGAGCCGGGCAGAAAACAGTGTCTTCAAACGGGTGGCAGCAGAAACTAAATCGGAAACCGGCACGCTGACGAACTCAACCAGCGAGCAGGAAACCTTGACCATGCCCTGAGCGCGCTGGGCTCGTGCAGACCAAAGCCATGAGCGAATATTCACCTACAGTAGAAAACAGGATGCGCAACCGAGATCAACTCCCCACCGCATGCACGCCATGGAGACGAGAACAAGAAACACAAAATCGGATTTCGGGGAGGCGGCCACTGAACCTGGCTGTCAGCGCCATGAAGGGCAAAATCGGTGAAGAGAATCAGAGCAGAGACGCGAAGAACACCAGGCGGAACCGGGATCTCGATGTAGGAAAACAGAGGCAGACTCGAGCGAATCCATTCACCGAGAAAACTCAGGATGGTGCGCTCTGCCGCTAGCAGGAACAAAAAATCATGGTTGTGTGGACTGAGACCCCGAGCGGAAAATCTGCCGGCAGACTCTTGCTGATGGGGCGTCGGCTTAGTGATTTTTGTAGCAGACCGAAGACCGGTAAGAAAAACCGATGAGACCTGACTTGAGCACGAGGGCAAAACCGGCGGCGCGCGCTCACACGGGCGGGGAGAACAACCGGGAAACTCAGAACAAGGACCAGCACAGAAACCATGACTGGCAAAGTAATGAGCGCGGAACGATCTGGAAACGAAAAAGGCTAGGCGCAAACAAGGTGGCGGCAGAAATGAAATCGCCAAGCAGCGACAACCGGATCTTTGAGCAGGAAAATCTGACCGGGCCTCACACCAACCACGGACAAGAAATTGAGAAAGAGAAAGCGCTTCGACGCAGGATCTCAAGACCAAGAACGGGCCGGTGAACTGAGTACCCGGCGGCGGCAAAATCCCAAGAGAGAACTGCAGCTACGGGATCTGGGCAGCAAAAGAAAAACGCGAAGAACAGAAAGCTTGGAATTTTGCTCACAAGGACCGAAGCCAGATTCGTGAGGACAGCGCCCGCTCGCGACCAAGAAAATTAAAGCGAGAAATTCGATTCCGATGAAAATCCTATCGCAGCACGAGACCACGGATCGGACAGAGAAATCAAAATCGAAGAAGAAAACACAACGATTCAAACTCAGATCTTGAACCCCAAACAGCTAAACAAAAAGATTTTTTCATAGAAATCGAATATGATTATGGCTGATCCACAGAGTTCACTGTCCTCCCTTCCCTTTTGATTATTTGAATAAAAATCTAGTTCATGTCTCACTCTCTCTATTCTAGACAATGCAAAATAAGAATGGAGAAGTGACTCATTCCTCTAAGTTTCTATTTATATGCTCAAATAAAAGACTAAAATGTCCCTACAGTCTAATATATAGAAAATGATAAAATTGGGATAAAGAGGTTTGATGCAGCCCATCACATCGACCCGTCCATTTTCAACTTCAGTTCGACGTAACCTCTGTGATGATGCCATATGCATCATCGGCACCGCGCCTCCACCAGTCATGAGGCTGGAATGAAAAACCCTAGCCCGACTTGCTTCAGTCGCTACATCTTGACACATGCACATATCATCTTCCCATTCCCCATAATCCTGCACAATGCTGGTGTAAGCTTTATCAACTAGAGAAAATTACAGAATAAAATAAACTCGTTTTTGCTTTGCTAACAGGATATTTTCAACTTCAGGCCGGACTTACAAAAGGGAGCAACAACAGTAACAAATATGTCAATGTTATGATCCTTAGATCATTAGGGGGTAAACACTGTTGAGAGGAAGGCCGGATGGTGTCGGCATCTTGGAGGGAGACTAGACTATAGATTGGGAGACTCTTCTGATTATTTCTTCATTGCTTGATGAGCCATGAAACAATCCCCATCTATATATAGGTTAGGTGACTTGTGTCGGGGTTCTATACCCGGGGCACCCCGCGCACGGGATTGGGACACCTGGACTCGACGGGGTGGGCCCCATTTAATCCCAACTTGACAGATCTTGAAGTGGGCGGCGTGCTTATTTATACCCGATGGAGTGAACAGAGGGGCAATGCCAGGCTACAACATCATGGTGTGCACCCTGGTCAAACACGGATGGGACATGGTGCAACGCTCAGACAGGCGCACCCTAACCAATGAAGAATTCTGAGCCCACGATGGACAACTTGGCAAAGGGACACGATGTAATTAACGTCTCGCATTTATAAGGGGTGTCAGGATAGTCGGTGGGGGACCCTTCGTCAGGCTATAAAAGGCAACCAAGGCCACTACGGACAGGAGGACTAAGCACAAAGAAAACAAGAACACTCCCATCTTGTAATCCCCCTTTACGAGCTCAACAATTGAGCTTCCAAGACTCAATAAAGCTCACTGGATGTAGGGTATTACACTCCGGCGGCCCAAACCAATATACATCCTTGTGTTTTGGTAGCTAGGCCATTGAGACAAACTGCGTGACCTTGATTTAACTAGCTGGTGGTTTTAAACACCAACAACTTAGCTTGTAAGAAACTAATCCATACAACTGAGAATCTACTAATCGCCCCCTAACCATAGCTGCCTCTACAATAGATGGTTGTACCGTGACCTGTTGGCCCATGGTGCCTACCGCCTATCCTGTGGCTCTACGCCAATGACAGTCAAAGCCTAAGCATGTTTCTATTTGTGTATAAAATAAAGGATGTATCTATTGGGTAATCAGTACCATCCACCTATCATGTACAGGATTCCATACCGGCGTCGCAAGAAAGCAACAGAAGCCGACACAAATACAGGAGCGTAGGGATAATATTAGTTATCAAAAAATCTTAGTCATAGTTGGTTAAGAGTTAGTTTCATATACGATGCCCTATGGACTATAAATTGTGATGCCTAGGCGAAGATTATGCATCGAAGATTTGTTAGGCTTAGCCTCTTTACGGTCTGATCTCCTGCCTCTCTGGTGCGACTTCATCGCACCGCTCAGGTCTAGGGTTTCGGCCGCCAGTCTTAGATCAATACATTCATTAGTGTTTTCCCTATCGTATCACTGCCCAATTGCCCTAATCGGTGGCATCTTGGTATCACGAGGCTCGGGTTTTCGCTTCCGCCATGAGTTAGATTACCGGCCAGGGTTCGGGTAGCAAGGCCGACGACTGGTTCACCGCCATCTCCAAGCAGCTCACGGTCATGGACGACCGCCCGTGGTCCATGGAAGGCAGGTTGCACAACGTCGACATGATTCAAGCCAAGGTGTCCACGCTGGAGGAGTCCACCGGTGAATTGGGCATCTAGCAGGATGCACTGTCGTCGGCCGTCGAGCGCATTGACTTGGCGCAGACGCAACTCGCCGCCAACGCGGAACGTGGCGCTGCGCCACCCCGTGATCCACCTCACGGCCGACCACAACACGCCGGCCGCCGCTGGCAAGGAGACGACGCGGGTGACGACAGCGTACCCACAATACATAAGCTCGAGTTTCCCAAGTATGATGGCACCGACGATCCGTTGCCATGGCTTAACCGGTGCGAACAGTACTTTCACATCTGCTGCACGCCGGAGCCAAAGCGCGTCACGCTGGCAGCATGTTACCTGCTCGATGACGCACAACTATGGTTCCATCGGATGGAGCTCAATGGCAGTCGCCCAACCTGGGCACAATTCACCTAGCTGGTGAACGCTCGCTTCGGGACGCTGCTAACCGACACCCTCCTCAGCGAATTGGCAATGCTTCACCGTTCGGGCTCTGTAGACGAGTTTGCAAAACGGTTCATGGCACTCTCCTGTAGGGACCCATCCATCACTGAGCCGCAGCAGATACAACTATTCATCACCAGACTCGACGACCCCCTCCGGCTCGATGTTGTGCTCCAACAACCGTCCTCGATGGACGACGCGGTCATCTTTGCGCGTGCCTTTGAGTAGCGGTTGGTGTCCCGCGATGTCGGGCCACAGCAGCTGGCGCGCGGGCAGAATCGCAGCAGCGGCCGCACACCGCCGCCATCAAGACGCGCAGTATCAATTTCCCCAGTAGGGCCGTCGGCACCAAGCCACCACCCTCCATCAAACGCCTCATGACAACCGAGATAGCTGAGTGACGCAAGGACGATCGCTGTTTCCACTACGACGAGTTCTTCACAAATGGCCACAAGTTGGTGTGCAAGCAATTGTTCATCATCGAGCTCATCCACGACAACGATCCGCCGGGTGCGGGCGACACCTCTGACCCCACAATCTCTATGCATGCCCTTACAGGGATCACACCGAGTTCCTGCCGGACAATGAAGGTCACGGTCCTCGTCAATACAGTTGTGTTCATCGCCCTTCTCGACTCCGGTTCGATGCACAACTTCGTTGACATGAACGCGGCACGTCGTGCCGGGCTCCAACTCGCACCATGCGGGGACCTGCCCGTGGCTGTCGTGAATGCTGACCGTGTCACGAGCCTGGGCTGCTGCTGCAACATGACGATGACCATTGGCGGTGAGGCGTTCGTCATTGACTGCTACAGCTTGTCACTCGGCGCATACGACATGGTCATGGGGGTTCAGTGGCTTGAATCCTTGGGATCGATTTTGTGGGACTTCGAAAGGCGTACGATGGCATTCGTCCGGAACGGGCACCGCGTGCTATGGTAGACGGCTGATGCCCCACCAGCACCAACCATGCTCATGTCCGTCGATGCCGACCTCACGGGTGATCTACTGGACAACTTCGTCGCCATCTTCACCGAGCCAACCGGTCTTCTCCCGCAGCGCGATCGGTGCCATGAGATCCGACTTCTGTCGGGCACTCCTCCGGTGGCCGTGCGCCCGTATCACTACGCCTACGTCTAGAAACAGGAGCTAGAGCGGCAGTGCATCGTGATGCTGCAGACGGGAGTTATACAGCCCAGCTCATCATCGTTCTCGATGCCGATACTCGTCAAGAAGGCCGACGGGTCCTGGCTCTTCTGCGTCGACTACCGGGCTCTCAACGCGGCAACGGTCAAGGACAAATTTCCGATCCCGGTGGTAGAGGAGCTGCTGGACGAGCTTCGTGGGGCATCCTTCTTCACCAAACTCGACCTCCGATCTGGCTACCACCAAGTGAGGATGCACCCTGACGACATTGCCAAAACCGCATTCCACATGCATGAAGGCCTGTTCAAGTTTTTGGTGTTGCCCTTTGGCTTGACCAATGCGCCGCCGACGTTCCAGGCGCTGATGTACACCATCCTCTGCCCGTTCCTGCGTCGTTTTGTGTTGGTGTTCTTCGACGACAGACTTATCTATAGCTCCACTTGGTCGGAACACCTTTGGCATGTTCGCTTTGTCCTAACCGCGTTGCAGGAGCACCAGCTGTTCATCAAACGTTCCAAGTGCAGCTTCAGGGAGCGATCGGTGGCATACTTGGGTCACGTATGTTAGGAACAGAACTCTCACTCTCATCGAGAGGGAGGATGACACTAGGAGTTGGGGAAATTTTCTGGT
>VSTD030002146.1:0-12151 GCA_008808055.3 Sporobolus alterniflorus
CAGTGCATATTGCTGGCTATTTAATTTGATCAAAGCACGATTTGCACTCAAACCTGGTATCTGATAAGAAATAATAAAATCCTCAACTCAAATGACGTTATGGCACACATCCAAAGGTCCTAACCATAGTGGAGATTATAAAATAAGCAAGATATTGTTGATTTTTTTGTTATTATTTTCATGGCGTGTGGCGATAGGTCAAATATTGGGTATAGCCTTTAGCTTTATCTTTATTTTCCATCGATATACAGAAACAGAAAGAAGGGGATAAACTTTAGCTTTAGTTGACCATTTGGCCCTGCAGGTGCGGCCATATAAGTATCCTAGTCAGCCTGCAATGCTTTTTTTTGTTGCAAAAAGCAAACACTGCTCGAGAAACCTACCTAGTAGTACAGGTTATATGGATTATGGAGTACTCGGTCTTAATTCAGTCACTGTTTTGTCACATGTTGGATGGCTGACTGGTTCAGCATTACTTGTAGCTTTTGATAGTATTTCATATGGACCGTTCAGGGCCAAAAATGGCAAAAGGTGAGAGCCAAAGACTAATGAGATTATGAAAGATGCTCAACTAAGACAAATTAATTAATTAGTAAAACTTGCCTTAGGTATATCAGAACTGGCGGCCAGCATCCACAAGGGTCAAACCCGTTCCAAAATCCAATAGTCAGCTTCATGTAGATAATCAAGACAAACATTGGTGACGTGGTCTTACTTTTCTATCACCTAAATACTAATTAGTCTCCCATTTCCGTTTTGAAAAATTTCGGTAGAATATCTACAGGTTGAGCCACCCTACCAATCATGCTAGACATGGTCCCAGTTCCTCTACCTTCACCTATAGTTGACGCAATCGCATCTACTAGTAGTGTTTTGGTCACTATACCATAGATTTAGCAAGTAGACTGAGGAACTATACAAGCTTGAATTGACAAATATCAGTCTGGATTTACAAAACTAAACTACACATGCAGGATGGAGCAAGTATAGTTGGGGTAGAAATATTGACAGCTAAAAATCTCACTATTGTGGTGCCTCTAGAATAATATTGGAGATGATGGAGATGGTTTATAAATCCTGACGGGTTCAGTTCCAATCCCTCTTAATTTGAAGGATTAAATCGCTAATATGGCGACCTCTCATCAGTGATCAAGTATTTTTCAAGTGCATAGTAGTGAACAGAATATATTCTGACAAAATACATCGGTAAAAATAGGTATTACAAATCATAAATTATATACAACAACATGTTATAGAAAATTATTTTATAATACATGAATTCTTATTTGTTAATAAAAACAAAGTTACCTATTGGCGTAATCATATCCCAATATTTACTATCAATTACCGCTTCACTCATGGTTTTAATTAATATATTAGATTAATAAAACTTTGTAAGATCAAACTTATTAGATTTCTTAATCTGATCTTTCGAGAGAACAAAATTATTGACTAATGAAACAGCTGGGTGAATTTCCACCTAGAAAAGCAATTAACCCTAACTTTTTAATGTATAAACATCCTTTGAGCATCATCTTTAAATTTCTTGTATAAATTATTATCCATATATAATTTCCAAGTCATTTGTCACCCTCCACCAATTGATCCTAGACTATTATTCGTTCTTGGTATGCTCCTACCGTTTTCATATACTTTGAAGTTAAACCATCATCATTATTTATTAGTTAGTCGACTAATAAGAATATTATTGAGACTATTATACCTCGACATATTTCAATTTATTGCATGCTCTTTATATTAAGTTTTATTCTCTTCGTTAGATATAACTAGCTACTTTCTTCTGTCTCATTGAATATGTTGGTTTCAAATAACATTTTTAAAAAAATGTTTACTTAGACTCTTATAAATATTTGTTTCATGATTACAATGGACTTAAGAAGGAAGATGCATGATAAAAAATAAAATATTGATGATATAATATTAGAGACAATCTATATTGTTATAACAAAACATATAATATTAATGTATAAATACATATTCACTAATATGTAGAGTTTGAAGAGGGTCCTTTAGTTTTCTATTATGTGAAGAACTCCAGTCTTGTTAACTAATTTTATACTTTATGATCACATACATTTTCTTATACTTCAATATTTTTCAGAAAGGTCAAACTAATTTTATTTGATATTCATACAATATGTTTAATTCAATAATAAAATTTCTATATTGCATTACACTATTTATGGTTGATTTTTTCTCGTATTTGTCATGAAATTACAAAAATTCATACATGGTTATGAAAATAAGATCAGAATAGCTTAAAATATTGAAAACAAGCACATTAAAATAGTCATAACATAAGACCGTAGGAGGAAGGAAATGACTAGCTGAGGCTATAGAGATTTTATTAACAACAACATTAGATATTTATGTGAGTGCTAAGTTGATTTGATATATAGCCAAATTTATAATAATTTAGCATAATCTATAACCAGAAAATGATTACTTAGATATGCCAAATTATACTTCAACGTAATCTCTAACATGAAAAATATCTCAGACTCCTTTACCTGTAAAATATTTTAGATAGTTAAAAATAGGATCCTATCCTAGAATAAAGTGTTCATCAGCCAAACTGGCGCTATTTGTATAGATTTGTTACTCGAGCAAACTCTCTTTTAATAAAAAACAAGAGCATAAGAATCTGTTCTTACTTGTGATGCTCACATTATCCCATCCTTGAAACATACTGCTGAGATGGAAGCTACAACTACTACAAAAATGATCTTAGCTGCAACAAGAGAGGGTTAAACCTTTTTAACTATGAAAATGAAAACATTTACATATAACTACGTGTGATGCAAAATCAAACACGACGTGTGATGGATCGTTATGATCCCAATCCGTGTTGGACACTAGTTGTGCCTCTACGAACGATACCCACACATATTTTATTTTTGCCTCTATGGCACGCCTCTCTCTCCCAAGTTGTGAAATTCTAAATAATTTTGACATAAAAAGAAATAGAGAGACTGGATTGTAAAATAAAAAATTTATTTATGGTCGATATTATTTAAAAAATAATGCATGCAGTGTATGACTTAGTAGTGAAAGAAAAACACTAAATGAAAAAGAAATATGACGCTCCATCACTTCATGAAGTGTGATTTAAGTAGAGGTCATGTCATTTGTGTATTCCTGCCACTGGCCTAGATTTTGCAATCTAGTTCATGTTGTGTGGAGTTGGGGGTACACTTTGATGATTTGGCAGAAAACCGAGACCGACGCCAGTCCAAAACTCGGAACAGAGCAGTCGGAGGCCGTTGTAGCATACACTCGATTTCGTTGACTTGTTCAGCCATGGGACCCAGGCATGCGGAGGTCTATGACATTTTCCATGCACGCATGGACCGTTACATGCAAAAGTCAGAGTGAGAACACGACAGCAAAGTGAAGACAACGAACAGAAGCTCTAGCATCCTTCCTTCTTTTAGTTCTTCTAGCCTCTGACTTTGGGTGTTGAGTTCTTCCATTAATTGAGCTGCTGCTCTGCTCATCATCCTGGATGAGATCTTCCGTGCGTTACTGTGCTCTTCATAAAGACGTACTTTTGAATTTTTTAAAAAATTAGCTGATGTTTAGTTGAATAGCTGACTGTTTAATTTTATATGCTATTTTTTAATATATATTTAGTTTTTTTACACTAAAAACCTGAAAAACAACTTTAAATAAGATTTTCAGCTTTTAGTTTATTTCTCAATATTTCAAAAACTAGTTAAAAATTAGTTATTTATTTCTACTTTTGTCTTTTCAGCTGAAAAAGTCGGGTTAAACTCTTCAATTAAACTAAAGCTACTACTACCTCCAATTGTTGTTGGGACAGTCATTAGTTCTAATATAAGGAAGTATTCAAAACGAAGTATTAGCAGCATGTTGTCAAGGAGGAAGCATTTGACCTTCCAAAATTAGGACTGCATACAGAGGATGAAACAGAGAAAGGAGGGAAAAAAGAAGAGCGATGCTCAGGTCAAACAATAAAACCTCATATCCATGCATGTTTGTTTAAAACACTTGCCTATATGTATTGGCATGAAAGGTCGATAGCCACCCACCGGTTCCCAGACGCGAGATGGTCCAGCTTCTGTAAGCCTTATTCTCTGTAAGCTTCAGCTGAACCCAAGGACCGAGTCTGCTAGGTTAGGGTATCTCCAACGGTCTGGTGACTCATTCCTCATTTTAGGTGATGTAAAGAGAAATGCTCATCCATCCAAATATCTCTCATTCCAACCGATGCTCTATTTCTTTTCTTCCCTCCTCGACGGACGCTGAGACCGAGCACCTCCACTTCCTCACTGGCGCCCCCGAGCTCTTCCCCGACCTCGTCCCCCTCGGCCCCACGCAGTCCTCGCCGGCCCGAGGCGGTGAGCTGCTTCACCTCACTCTTCCACGGCACACCGGTGACACTGTTCAGCCATAGGGTTGAGATTGGAGATGAGGTCCTCCAGATCCCACATCTCACGCTCGTCGGCGTCGGAGGCAGCGCCGGCACCCAGCTCCCCAGCGCGCGGCGTGATCGGCGAAGGCGGCTCGGAGCTGCTCTCTCTCTTCTCTGTTTTGAGTGCGAGGAAAGCGTTTGGGTCACGGAGGCCAAGCTCCATTTCTAGGTAGCGACCTCAACGAAACCCAAAATGGTTCTCCGCTTTGCGTCTCCCGTTGGAGGCATGTTTTAGCCGTTTCACCACCCATTTTCCATTTGGGTCACCGTCAACAAAACCCAAAATGGTTCTCCGCTTTACGTCTCCCGTTGGAGGCATGTTTTAGCCGTTTCGCCACCCATTTTTCATTTGGGTCACCGTCTCGGTCGCCCCTTGGAGTTAGTCTACGAGAGGGCGCACACGACCCAAACTACTAATAACATTCTGAAGAAGAACGCACGTTCTGGGATAGCGCGACGACTAATCGATCGCGAGGTGTGCTCCCTTTCTTATTAACCATGGCTATCGTGTGCAGTTCTCGAACCTTCTGGACGTTTTCTAACAGGTTGACCTTCACATTGCACCCACGAGCAATCTAGCATGAAGTTGACATCGTCGATCTACTCGGGTCCGGAGTCCGGACTGACTATTTCTCGATCGAGCCTTTTCCGATGAAAAATTCCAAAGTTTATAACAGGAAAACACACCCTTGAACTTGCTGAAGGAGCAGAACGGGTAATTAAATTGACCGGTTCAGCAAACACGGTAATACTGACGAACCGGACTGCAGGCAAGTCTACGCTGGTTAGTGCAGCACAGCAGAAAAGGCCAGAGAGAGGAAAACAAACACAATGCAACAGTCACCCACTAGCAACGGGAAGCCAGCTTGTCCTTTGGATGCATGTCGACTAATCATGCTTTCAATCATACTAGTACTATATATGTATCGGCGGTTCCAGGAACCTTCTCGCCACCAATTTTCTAGTGGTTGACTTCCAAGCCAACAACCTTGCAACAAAGTCGTCTCCCACTCGCAATCTACCAAATAGGGCAAAAGAGGTCCATGGCCATGAGAAATCTTTGATTAATAATCACAAAACCCAATGTGAGGATCCCACCATATATAGTTTCTGATATGCTCTTGAACATTAATAGTTATGCCTTACCACGAGCCCGTCAAATATGAAGGCGAACAATTCAAGATGATTCTGTTGGTGGTGAACCTGAAGAAGAGACGCACAATAAGAGCAGCAATCAAAAGCAAAGTATATTGTGTACTCCTATTTAATTACCAACCTTACGACACACACATCATGATAACCAAAGCAAAAAAAAAGTCCGCTCGTTTAATTACCAACCTTACCGATCCACTCCGCGCTCAGCTTGTTCCCATCCGTTGGTGACAGCACTTTTTGTTGACCAGTGCTTGAGGTAAAAAGGTCAGGGTTTGCTAACCCACCGTTTCGTCCTGGCCAGCTAGAGCAGGTATGCCCACCTCTAATAATCGTATATATATATATATTAATTAGAAGACATAAGCAATCAGGGGAGAAAATAGTGTTTTCCCTTGGTTCAACAATAATCTCTAGGTTTTTAATAATAATTCCCAGTTAATCCAAATCTCAACATTTCAATGGTCATTTCATTTCAAAAAGTTTACATATATATATGGGGACTCAACCAGCCATTAGGTGAACCTCAACAAGCCATTAGGGGTTCATCCATTCCGCAACATCAGCGTTTGGCGACCATTCCGCAACACCAATGAGTGAGCAAGCTGATGGGATTTGATTTCGCAGTCGAGTACAAGCCTGGCGCTAGCAACACACAGTGGCAGACGCCCTATCGCGATGCACAGAGGAGGCTATGGAGTTGGCAGCCCTGGCGGTGCCCACTTTCAGGATGTTTGAGGCATTGCGCACAGAAACAGAAGAGGTAGTCGCACTGCGACAATTGAAGGAGGATGCCATCGCTAGTGCACGGGGAGACAAGTGGCAAGTGGTCGACTACCTCATCACCATTGCAGGCAAGGTCTATGTGCCGACCGAGTCCCCGCACCTCCCTACTATCCTAACAGCGGTGCATGACATGAGGCACGAAGGAGCAGAGAAGGCACTGAATCAGCTGGGATGGGATTTCTATGATGCAAGCTGCGATTCAGGAGCATGTCCACGCTTGTGCAGTGTGTCAATAGAATAAAGTCAAACACCTGCACCCCACTGGTTTGCTGCAGCCACTTGACGTGCCCAACGCCGTCTGGTCTCATGTTTCCATGGACTTCGTTGAGAGATTCCCGCGCGTCAATAGGAAGTCAGTCATCCTCACCATCGTGGACCGATTCTCTAAGTATGCACATTTCATGCCAATCGGCCACCCCTACACAACTACGTCGGTGGCCAAGGTGTTCTTCGACACAATTGTCAGGCTCCATGAGATTCCAGAGTCAATTGTGAGTGATCGCGACCCAGTGATTATGAGCAAGTTCTGGACTGAACTCTTCACATTATTGGGCGTCAAACTCTAGCTCTCGTCGGCATTTCACCCCCGGACGAACGGCAGTCGGAGGCGGTGAATAAAATCATCAATGTCAAAGTGGATTTATGACACTTCCACCGATGCTGCTACAAGAGCACCCCGCTGTGGTTCTTTTGTTGGAAAGGGCTTTGGTCTATTGGTCATTAGCTCAAGGTGGACACGAGAATTTACGTGATTCGGGCTACCAGAGCGTAATACCCTACATCTATAGGAGAATGGAGTTATATTGCTCAAGCCTAGCCTTACCCATGTGAGCCTGAGCCTTCCTCCTTTTTTCTTGGCCTTGTGGATTGGCGTCTATCCGGGCCTTTTATAGCTCAAGGTCAGACAATTACAATAAGTCCCAAGGCTCGACAAGTAGCCCTAGGGTAGGTAGGACCCTATGCTATAGGGCACCAACGGCTAGGAGTACCAAATGATTTCTTCAACGGCGTGTGCATGCCCGGTCTTGCCGCCTGCCACGCTGCACTCGGTCAGCAGTGTGATGCCATACTGTCGAGTCACTTGGCACCGTAGCGACGCTAGAAGAGTAGTCCATAGGCTGGCGCTGCACTGCAGTCGCACTGTAGCTACCTGTCTGACTGTGCTACCTGCCCAGAGTTGTTGAACCACTCTGTACTGTGGTAACCCACTGTGAGCGCGCTGCGGGTCTGCGAGTGCTGGCACAATAAGGCAATCCATCTGCCCCCATGTCTTGCTAGCATTTAATGCACCGCCTGTTGCACACCTTGCAGGCGTGCGGCACCACCCTTGTCTCGTAGCGCCTTGGCAGATACTCACGCGCCTCGATAGAGATCATGATGGTTGGGTCGTCAGGGGATATTTGTTTACTTTAATGGCTCGCAGCCCATAGAGCCGGAGCCACGGGGCACGTGGCGGCCCCAGAGCTACCCTAGGCCTGGTGGCAGGAGCCGGAGCCATAGGACACATGGCAGCTCCAGAGTTACCCTAAGCTCGGAGGCGAGAGCCAGAGCCACGGGACACATGGTGGCTCCGGAGCTCCCCTGAGCCGGGAGGCGGGAGCCGGAGCCATGGGACACATGGCGGCTCTGGAGCTTCAGAGCTAATGGGGTGGCAGGCGCCTGGTCTCGCACCCAAGCTGAAGCATGGGGTCACGTTGCTGGCCAACATGAGGCCGGGAGACTTCGTCTTCTTTACGACGTACGCCCTGGCCGGGCTGGTGTCGCCACTGTCCTCCTTCCTCACGCTGCTAGAGTATTACGAGCTCTAGCTGCAGCACCTCTCTCCCAACTCCATCACGCTGGTGGCCATCTTCGTCCACCTCTACGAGATGTTCATGGGGGTGCGGCCATCGGTGTGGCTGTTCATGCGCTTCTTCATAATGAAGGCTGTGAGCCAGCACCCATCGCTCATCGACAGCTACTACTTCCAGTGTCGGGCACATGGCCATGCTCGTTGCATCATGCCTGTTTCCACTAGCAGGTGGAACCGCTGGAGGGATGACTGGGCGCTGGTGCAGGCAGACGTCCACAATCGGCTCACACTTTCTGCAGCCGCTCCGACCCTCGACCGCATCGAGTGGGTGAAAGACCCTGGTCTAGAGTCAGGATTCAACCCCTGAGGGGGCTCTTGGACTAGTTGTTGGCAGCATGCCTTAGACCCCTGAGGAGGTCCCTGAACACATGCTGGAGGAGTCAGAGGAGGAACTGGAGATGGCACCGGAGCCGGTGCTTGAGGTGGTGCCAGAGGAGGTTCCAGTGGAGGGGCAATGATCACCGTGCAAGAGGTGGCTCCTTCCCCATCCCACGGTGCACCAGCGGCGTCCTTGCCACCACCCCATGCAGCCGCTGCCGTGGGCACTATGGCCGGTGCTGCGGCGAGACTAGAGGTGCTCCTGGGGCATCCCACCCTCTACGCGCCGTATGACATTCTCCTAGATGAGGTCGTAAGCACGGCTCACCAGGCCCTGTCTCAGGTGCAGAGTGTCCTACACCGGGAAGGCGAGGGCCTCGCTGACGAGCGCCGACACCTCCAATTGTGGGCCACATGCTCAAGGACATGACGGTCTCCAAGAGGGTGGTGGCACGGGCATGGCAGCGTGGCTTCAACCTGCAGGTGGAGGCAATCACCCAACACGACGCTGACTCCAAGCGTGCCCTTGCCGACACACAGGAGTTGTACGCATTGGCCAAGGCCCGGGCCAGCGCCATCATCAAGCAAGAGGAGGACCTCACCGTGCGCGCACTCCAGGTCAACCAGCAAGTGCGGGATGTGGAAGAGCTGGAGGGGCAGCTGGAGGAGCGGGAGGGACAGCTGCTGGGGCGGGAGGAGCTGGACGACATCACCCTCCGTTGTGAGCTTGAGGTCCTGAGCACCTGCAAGACCAGCCTCGAGCGTCGTGAGGCTGACCTCGACTAGGAGTGGAAAGCTCTGGAGGATGCCCGTGCCCAGATCCTGGCCCGTGAGCTCGATGCTGATAGTCAGGAGACCGGTCTGAGGGACTAGAAGGCCAGACTGACGGCATGGTTGCAGCAGCTGGCGCAGCGGTAGATGCAAGAGCTGGTCGTTGCCCAGAAGGGGCTGGAGGACCTCCAAGCATCCCGAGCTAGAGAAGCACAGTGCATCTGGAGTTTTCTGGGCCAGGCAGATGCTGCTCTGGCATCCTTCGGCTTTAGCCCTGTCCGGAGCGGGGACACGGCACCAAAGGCTGGCGTCGTGCTCCCGCTTCTTAACTCGGCCGGGAGGAAGATATCCTAGCTAGAGGAGGCTATTAGCAACCGCCTGGAGGAGGAGGAGGGCCGCGCTCTGGCACAGGCGGTGGCCAACCACGTGTTGATGTCCTTACAGAGCCGTGACCCCAGTATCTCCCTAGAGCCTGCAGTGCAAGGACCTATCGAAGGGTTTGCGGAGGCTTCTAGGGTCGGCGTTGAAGATGTTGCATGTGCCATAGCCGAGCGGTTCGAGCGTGAGCCTGAAGATGTGTAGGTCTCCCGCCCTACTTGTAGCTTTCTCCTCTTTTTGTCTTTCCAATAAATAACATTGTGTCGTACTTTGTTGATTTGAACTTCTGTGATGTTATGATCCCCAGGTTCTTGGCACTGCAAGGACCCAAAAATATTTTTCCTCAAAACTTGTCTTCATTTTTCTATGAAACTTGTCTTTCTTGTAGTGGTAATGTTTACCGCGGTGGCCCCCTGGTAGGTGTCACCAAAAAAATATTGGCGGCAGGTACCAAGTTTAACCAAATGTTGATGGCTGGCCCCGCTGGGGGGTGCTGCCGGTATCTCCGGCAGCAGCCACCACCAAAGCTGAAGAAGACATCAATGGTGGGGCCCCTGGGGGGTGCTGTCGGTATATCCGATAGTAGCCACCACTGGAGTTGAAGAAGACGTTGATGGCGGGGCCCTTGGGGGTGCTGCCGATATCTCCGACAGCAGCCACCACCACAGTTGAAGAAGACGTCGATGGTGGGCCCCTGGCTGGTGCTGCCGGTATCTTCAGCGGCAACCACCACCGGAGTTGAAGAAGACGTCAATGGCGGCCCCCCTTGTGGGTGCTGCCAGTATCTCTGACAGCAGCTACCACCATAGTTGAAGAAGACGTCGATGGCGGACCCCCTATGAGTGCTGTCCTTATCCTCTATCGTGGTATGCAGTGGTTTCTGCAAAAAAGATGTTGGTGGTAACAAATTACCTCGTGGGGTGTTGGCCCCGAGCTCCTGGTATCTGTGATGATGCACGATCCCTATTTATAATTACAGGCCTTGGGTAATTCAGTGCAGCACTAGCCGGGGAGTTGAGTAAGACATTGGTCAGAGGTGT
The DNA here is from genome assembly GCA_008808055.3 of Sporobolus alterniflorus. Lineage (NCBI taxonomy): Eukaryota > Viridiplantae > Streptophyta > Magnoliopsida > Poales > Poaceae > Sporobolus > Sporobolus alterniflorus. The sequence continues at coordinate 10,754 of VSTD030002146.1, forward strand.
CCACTGTCCGGGTCACCAACACCTAACTGATAGCGTCAGGGGAGTGGAGCACACATGCTTAGGGTTCAAAATCAAGCTAAGCAGGTTGTGAGCTCTAGACTCTCCCTAACAGTGATTATGGCAAGGGGTGACCTTCAAGTAGCACAAAGCCCCGACCAAAACAAAATTCACAGCCCCCACACTATTTGCAGGTACCTCAAGGGAGCATGTCACTGAATGGTATGCACAAATTGAGGTAGGAGCAGTAGGGTAAGGTAAAAACATGAAAAAAGAGGTACAGTAAGCAATTGAGGGGCAATTTTATGAATAATAATGCACAGAGCGAGACATAAATTCCCATATAATTATTTAACATAGAAGAAGGCATGCTTGTATATGAAAGTAGCGACCCACTCTGGATGGCAGGGGGAAGCAGATCCCACCAGAGCTTAGCTGTTCCCAACACTGCTTTTAGCCACTATGACAACACAGGGGAATGAGCAGCCTCACTGCTGTACTAAGCATAAAACTTACGGAGATGCTCTATGTTCCATGGGCGTGGCACTGGTTTCCCCTCCTCCGTAGCCAAGCGGACGCATCCAGGTCGGCACACTTGGGTTACCCAGAAGGGACCTTCCCAGTAGGGGGAAAGCTTGTTCATGCCCTCCTGGTTAAGCACCCACTGGAGGACCAGATCATCCACTTGGAGCTCTCTGCTTCGCATGAACCGCTGGTGGTAGCGCCTTAGCGCCTGCCGGTAGTGTGTATTTTTAATAGCAGACTGTCATCTTTGCTCATGGACTAGGTCGATATCCTCACGCCAGAGATGGTTCTGCGTGGCTTCATCGTATGTCTTGACATGCAGAGAGCCCATGGTGGCCTCCGGGGGAAGGACAGCCTCAGCCCCATACACCATGAAGAAAGGCATCTCTCCCGTGGCTCAACTGGGTGATGTTCGGTTGCCCCATAGTGTGCACGAAAGCTCATCAATCCACTTCTTGTCATGCTTCTTCAAACCATCATAGGTGCAAGTCTTAAGGCCATTGAGTATTTCTGCATTGGCACGCTCCACCTGTCCATTGCTTTCTGGATGAGCAACATAGGCATAGCAAATCTGGATGCCAAGATCTTCGCAGTACCCTTGGAAGGCACCGCTAGTAAACTGGGACCCATTGTCGGTGATGATCCTATTCGGGACCCCAAATCTGCATATGATGGACGTGATGAATTTCACTACGGATTGCTTGTTAATTTTGACCACTGGGGTTACTTCCATCCACTTGGTGAACTTGTCGATGGTGACATAGATGAACCGGTACCCTCCGACGGCGCAGGGGAATGGCCCCACGATATCTAGCCCTCACACAGCGAAGGATGATGAGGGTGAGATCATTTGCAGCGTCTGCGCTGGCGTGTGGA